>BQNB010007106.1:0-67500 GCA_026074375.1 Tanacetum coccineum
ATTCAAGCATTATTCCACAAACAACATCTGATCTTCCATATTCACGCCTCGTCAGGGAATACGATAACCCGGGAGATTTGGTTAGACCTTTCCTAAGGTTTTTCCGTGTCTGTCCACTATATTACGATTGAGTTCGCCCCTTACGCATATTTATACGTGTGTTCGGTTTGAGTCATTAACCCGTGAATTTTCAAGCTATGCCAAAAACGAGTCCTGACACGTCTTGTTAGGAATACAAAAAGTATCGGCCACTTCCAATATATCTAGTCGTAGCTCGTAGAGTAATCATATGTAAAGTTAGTAAGCTAACCGGGCAAAAGGATCATGGAAAGCCCATGACTAAGCCTGTGGCCGGCCATAGCTAGAAGTATTTATACCCTCTCCATTCATGGAGAGGGTGTTGGTTGTTCATTTTCTCATTTGGTAATCCAATAGTTCTTTATTCGTTTCTTTCTCTAAGTGTTCATCCAACCACTTCTTTCTCTCTCTAAAAACCCTAAATGAATCCATCCTCTATATGTGTTAAGATATTCTACAATTGGTATCAAGAGCCGTGGGGTGTTTGTAAAGGTTTTGTGTGCGTTTTTTTTTTACCCTTTTTAGGCGTGTTTCTTGGTTTGCACCTATCAAAAGGTTTTCATCTTTTGAGGGTTTAAAAACCACAAAGCTTTAAACTTTCTTCTTTATTTATCTTAGTTTAGGCTAGAAGTACAAGAAAATCTTTCAAAAACCATAATAAATTTCATCTTTTTAAGTCTTTTTGGTTAGACAAAGGGTTTTGTACCAAGAATCCTGATTTCAAATTTTTCTTGTCAAAAATGTTAAAGTTTGTGTTTTTATGGTTCTAATAGTCTTAGATAGGTAAGAAGTACAAGAAAAATCGAGTAAAAACGTCAAAATGTGTGTCTTTTTATGATTTAAGGTTTTTGAATTTTGAGTATTCTCAAGCGAGTTATACGTGAAGTTGTTCAGGCGAGTTATACATGAAGTTGTTCAGGCGAGTTATACGTGAAGTTTTTCAGGCGAGATATATGTGAAGGTGTTAGGCGACTTATACGTATTCAACATAGGCGATTTATACGTTCTTACTCAGGCGACTTATACGTATTTTACACAGGCGATTTATACGTGCTTTCAATCTCAGGCGACTTATACGTGTACCACTAAGGCGACTTATACGTGCTTCACTAAGGCGATTTATACTTTTGTTTTACTCAGGCGACTTATGCATCTTCTACTCAGGCGATATATACCTATTTTTCTTTAGGCGACTTATACATCTTTCCTTCAGGCAATTTATACATTGTTTTAGGCGATTTTTACATCTTCATTTAGGTTATTTATACGCTTTTCTTGGGTGATTTATACACTTTCCTAAGGAGAATTATACGGTTGTTAAAATCCCGTGGAAAAGTTATTTTCCCAGTTTTATCAAGAATTGTAAAATCCTGTGTAATCCGAAGACTCAAACCTCACTTTAACACAACAACCTCCAATCACTGTACGATCATCTTTTAATTTATCACATTAAAATGGATCCAATTATTTCACTTGGACAAAAGAATACTCTTGTTGTGTACATGATACTCTCCGGTGCTGACAATCGTCCACCTATGTTGGACAAGGACCTGTATGATTCTTGGAAAAGTAGAATGGAATTATACATGCAAAACAGAGAGCACGAAAGAATGATACTTGAATCAGTTGAACACGGTCCACTTATTTGGCATACTATTGAAGAGAATGGGGTGACCAGAACAAAGAAATATGCTGAATTATCTACTGCTAAGAAAATTCAAGCTGATTGTGATATTAAGGAAACCAATATCAATCTTCAAGGTCTACCAGCTGATATCTATTCACTTGTTAATCATTAAAGAGTTTCCAAGGATTTATGGGAGAGAGTTCAATTACTATTGCAAGGTACCTCTTTGACTAAGCAGGAAAGAGAGTGTAAACTGTATGATGCATTTGATAAGTTTACTCACATCAAGGGGGAAACACTTCATAAGTATTACTTGAGATTCACTTAGCTGATTAATGACATGAATATCTACAAAATGAAAATGGAGCAATTTCAAGTTAATACCAAGTTCTTAAATAGTCTTCCACCTGAATGGAGTAAGTTTGTGACTGATGTCAAGGCTGTAAAAGATTTGCATACTACCAACTTTGATCAGCTTCATGCATATCTTGAACAACACGAGCTCCATGAAAATGAAGTTCATCTTATGCGTGAACGCAATCAAGATCCACTTGCACTAGTTGTTAATCATCAGATGACACCACCTCACTTCAACATCTATCAGTCTTCATACAATAATCCTCAGCTTTAACAACAGTTTCCACCATCTCAATATGGATCAATTCATCTTACTCAACATTACTCATCTAATTATCCATCACAACCTCAATTCAATCATTCATCCATTCCACCATCATATCCATATCAGTCTCAAATGAATCATCATACCTCATCTGTTCTACAAATTGCTTATCAATCACCTCAAGTTTCTACACAATCTATGACTGAGTTACCTCTTGTGGACTCAGGTCTTGCTGTTCCTGTATTCTCTCCAAGAGATGATCCAATTGCTTGTCTCAACAAGGCAATGGCTTTTTTAACAGTTGTAGCTTCCTTAAGGTTCCCCTCAGCCAATAATCAACTTAGAACTTCCTCTAATCTAAGAAACCAAGCCACTATTCAAGATGGCAAGGTCATAGTGCAACAAGTTCAGGGGAGATAAGGGTAAAGTTATTCTGGTACAGGTTATAAGAGTAATGCTACTAGTTCTGGGGGAACAATGCAAGTGGACAGACAAGGGTTGTTAAATGCTACAACTGTCAAGGTGAAGGACATATGGCTAGAAATGTACTCAACCTAAGCGACCAAGGAATGCAGCATGGTATAAGGATAAAGCAATGTTAGTTGAATCTCATGAAGCTGGAAAAATTTTGGATGAAGAGTGATTCGCATTTTTTGCAGATCCAGGGGTTCCAGGCGGTCAAGCTGTTCAGACAATCATTCCAAACAATGTTGCTTTCCAGACTAAGGATGTTGATACGTATGATTCTGACTGTGATGATATCTCGAATGCAAAAGCATGGCCAATATTTCCAACTATGGTTCTGACATTATCTCAGAGGTACCCCATTCTGAAACCTATCTCAATGATATGGAAAATCAAAGTGTGCATGCAATGCATGATTTTGAACATACACCAGTTATGGATGTTACAGATAATGAGATGACAAGTGATAGCAATATCATTATCTACTCTCAATATTTGCAAGAAACACAACAGGCAAATGTTTAAGATACTAATTGCAGGCACAACAAGATTCAATGATCTTATTTGTGGTTGAACAAATGTTAGAACAAATGATTAATCATGTAAATAATTGGGAAAAGGCTAATAAGGAACAGAATAATGAATCAGTAACCGCTGAGCTTGAGAGATATAAAGAACGAGTCAAAACTTTTGAACAACGTCTTAATATTGATTTAAGCAGTCGTGAAAAAATGATTGATTCTCAAATGGATGATATGATTAAAGAGAAGCTTGCACTAAAAGAACAAGTTGACTCACTTGAGCAAAATCTTTCTAAACAAATCAAAGAAAATGAATCTTTATTGCAAACATTCACTGTTTTCAAAAATGAATCCAAAGAAAAAGAAAATAAATATATGGAAAATGAAATTGATTTGGAAAAGAAGATAAAGGAACTTGATAATATTATTTTTAAAGTGGGTCAATCTGCTCAAACAGTGCACATGTTAACAAAACCGCAAGTTTTTTATGATAATGCTCACAAACAAGCTCTAGGTTATCAAAATCCGTTTTATCTCAAGAAAGCTCAGCGGATAAAACCAACCTTGTATGATGGTATTGTTATTTATGATAAACATGTTGCTATGCCCGTGATTGATGATGAAGAGACATTGATTTTGGAAGAAGAAAGTCGATCAAAAATGTCTGAAAAAGAAAAGGATCCAGAGACTATTAAACAAAAAATTTCTCATAAACCTATTGATTATGTAAAATTGAATCAACTATCTGAGGATTTTAGGAAACGCTTTGTTCCACAACAAGAATTATCGGCTGAACAAGCTTTCTGGTATCATATGTCAAACCCTTCCACAGAATATTCGGATGCATCACCTATCAAAATGGAAGCTCCTAAGGAACTTCCTAAGGTAAGCTTGGTGAATGAAAGCCTTAAAAAGTTTAAATTCCACCTTGCCAAGTTTGACAATGTGGTAAAGATAAGGACTACACCTGATGCTCATACAGAAGGTGAATGGGGGTTTGAACATACTAAAGCTGTTTTTAACAATGAAATTATTCCATTTCTAAAATCTTTAAAAGACATCTTCAATGTGTTTGATAAAGATCTTCTAAATGAAATAATAGAAGTACAAACAGTTTTTGACCAAATGGAAGATGTTGTTCAACAATCTTCAGTGGACAAACAATGCTTGGAAATTGCTAAGAAAGAACTACTTTTATAAAATGATCGACTCTTACAACAAATCATGTCTCAAGATGTTCTTTTGACTGTGATGAATTCTATGTCTCTGAATGGTGAATCTGTGAATATGGAAATAAAGAGAAATGAATCTTGTGATAAGTGTTTCAATCTTGATGTTGAGCTTTTGAAAACACAAAAATGCGCATAATGATCTTTTGAAAAGTTACTCACAACTTAAAACACATTATATTTCTCTTGAATTGTCAATTCAACTTAATCAAGAAATTTTTCAAAAAGATGAATCTTGTGATAATCAAAATGCTCTTGAAATTCTAGAATATTTTAAAAATAATGATTTGCAAGCTCAGCTACAAGACAAATACACTAACATTTGTAAGTTGAAAGAAATTATAAAATCAATGAGAGAAAAGTCTAAGGAAGAGAATGTCAATTATGATTATTGTGAAATTGACACCAAAAATGTGGAACTAAAAAATAGTGTGGCAAAATTGCTTTCAGAAAACGAACGTCTTTGTAAAGAAATTAATCATGTGAAACATGTTTTTAAAGATCAGTTTGACTCAATCAAAAATACACGTGTTCGTACTAAAGATCATTCTCATTTCATAAAATTAAAAGAAACCAAGATTAGAAACCCTAACCCGAGCTAAATAGTAAACCATGACCCGTTTATCAATTTTTATCCATTTATAATACCTCAACCAAACACTCAAACTATGTTGTAAATTCATTTTTCGGACCATGTAAATCATATTTTCATATGTTAATTCATTTCATTTCATTTATACGTAAAATGAATCCGAGAAACCCTAAACGTTCCAAAATGGATCATTTGACCCGTTTATTCATTTCTAATCATTTTAATCCTCCACAATCAACCAAGTGCCATTGTAAACTCATGATATGAGTTTACAATTCATTATCTATCCTTATTTTGGCAATGTACAAAAGATTGAAACCTAGAAAACCCTAATAATCCATTACAAGCCCTAAATGGAACCCGCGGCTTACTCGTTCCTTTTCAACCCATTTTAACTTAAACCATCAATCAATCCTATTGATAGATTCCTGTTACCAATAACTAAGATCTGTATTATTATTCATCTTTGATCAAGATTACATGAAATCTAAGCCTTGAAAACCCAAAGAAACCTTAATATATCCAATATGAACCCGCAGCCTAACTTAATCATTTTTGACCCGTTTTAACCCAAACCACTTGCTAATTTCCATTGATAAGCCTTAATACAAACCTTGAGATCATGTTTCAATCATTTCTTGATCAATGCACTCGAAATATTGGCCAGAGAAAAGAATTCGAGCCCTAATAAGCCAAATCGAACCCGCGGCTATTTTCATTGCATTTTGACCCATTTTAAGAACTTCTTTACACACAAGTACCTTCATGACTCACCCACATGCTTCCTAAGCATCTTATGCACCTGCTCCATCATTCCTTTGGTCCAAATTGAAGCCACATGAGCCCCTTGTAGCCTAAAACAGCCGCGACAAGCATTTGTGATGTCCACACCTTCAATCTACTTCATAGACCTCCCAACTCATACCATAGACCTCCCACCTCAGTAGCTAGCTCCTACACATGTCCATGAACATATTGCAAGAGTTCCTTAGCCTCCTTGCATGAATTCGACTATAAATAGAGCCCTACACCCTTCATAACAACTCGCACCCAACTCTCTCTATCTATAACCCAATTGAGCAAACTTTCTCTGCTCCATTTGATCCTAGGATCATCTAAGAAGATCAAACAAGCGAAGCTTTGAAGAATTGAAGCCCCGAAGTAAAGAAACTAGGCGTACGAAGCATTTTTGACCCATTTCAACCCATATCCTCCATTTTTGATCCTTGAAGCTCAAACCCAAGTTCATGTTCATAATTCCTGCTCCTATACTCATATTATATCTCTATGATCATGCATGAACATTTACTAAAAGAATCTAAGCTAAAATCTAGGCGTTTTGTCATTTTGATCCAAAACCGAACCTAGAAACCCTAATTTTTATGTTTTTCTTAAAACTAAATGTTATAATGACTAAATGTTGTTATAATCTATCCTAACATGCTTAATTAATGTTAAAATAACCACTTTATTGATTATTGAAGGAATTTGAACGCGTCTTCGTTTTGAAACCCTAATTTGACCTGTTTTGCTTTCTAGCTTAACGAATCGTTATTTTAAACTTCCGTTATGTTAAACCTTCATATTTTAGTTGATATAACTCTATAATATTCTTTTGAAATTTTAAAATAAGCGTGCATGGCAATTTGACATGTTTGTAAAATATTATCCATGCTATTGGTATATATCGTAACTCTTTTTGGGAAAAAGTTATCAACTTAATTGTACTAAAAAATTTTTATATATTAAGTTTTATAACTTAGGGGTCTATTTAATGTCAATTTCCAGAGTGTAAGGTTTACTTTGTAAATTCTTTAAACTTGAAGGACCAAACGTTAAAGTGCAAACTCTAAGGGTATTTTTTACCACTTTTCATACACAAAGGGCTAAAATGTAACTTTTTTGAAAAAGTATAAAAATGTTATTCAAAACATTACAAGACATTAAATTTAATATAAGCTTGGACCGGTGCTTATCATTTCCAGATATCGATCAAAACGCTTAAAACCGATTATATCGTATCACAATACTAGGGAGCTTCATATTAAGAGGTTCCATCTTGGTATTACGTTCTGACTGAGTTGTTGGGTTTACGATTTTAGATTGTCACCTAGGCTCCTCAAACGTTTTATGAAATGACCTCTGAATGTTTGTATGATGGCCCGAACGGTGATAGTCAATACTCTAGTCACTGATTTAGATCAATATAGATGGATTTCTTTGTATGAACTGTAAAACATATTCAATCAAACTAAGACTTGACATATTACCTCAGGTTGTGTGTGACGAAGCCGTTACTTTCATTCTATATACCTTTGCTATCACTCAGATTTCCCTATACTGTTAAGGTGAGTTCATAGCATCGCGTTTCAATATTTCAATGTTGTTTTATAATATCCGCGAGGGGATTACTGCTATTAAAACCATGTAATTGCAATTATTTTCTGTATGCTATTCCGATTTATTATTGCCTAAGTAACTATTTGCCTTTAAGTCCCTAATATCATGAACCGTTAATTACTTTATGAAGTGAGCGCGAATGTTGTGAATAGATCTATTTGGGTTGGACTCCCTGTTGTTGTACCCAGTCATACCGGTAACCAATTGCACATCATTAGAATATAACTGCGGGTGTTTTGGCAAAGGCACCTGTTGGGGCTATAACATATCAAACATATCCCAAGTCTTCGGATTCACGAGCTAATGTCAATAATATTTATTTTATAACGGGTGTATAACAACGTAACCCAATATCAAATTTGCATTCAAATTATTTAACTTAAACCTATAAATATCACTCAACCTTTGTGTTGACTTTTTAGCATGTTTTATCTCATGTAACTAATGGCACGGAGTGGCGAGGACATGAAGATGGCAAAACTGTTATCATTCAAATGTTGTGTTTTAGATTTTGGGACCTCTCGTTTGTAAAAACTCTGAAGAAATAATGAATGATAACAAAATTTTCAAAAACGACTCTTTTCGATTCGTTTTCTATGATTATGACTGTTGTACCTTGAAGTAATACCCCAGATTAACTTCCGCTGCTATATGTAAAAAAGGGGGTGTTACAGATTTGGTATCAAGATCCAACGTTATAGAGAACAAGGTTGAAACCTTAACTATAATTACTTTTCTTTGTCCATCTAAGAAATTCCTCCGTGCCACTATATCTCCCGGAATGGTATGTAAAGATACTTAACTATTATATTATTAAATAAATAACTTATGTTATTTATCGCTGGGTTGTTATCAGAACGATGCCTTCTCCCGATCGTCCTACTTTCAATATGGAGGATTCCTTTTCAAACTGTCTTCCTTCGGCTTCTCGGGATTATATCCCAACCTCACCGGGAAAAACATACTCTAGTTCTTCCAACTCATTTGGAATTGTCCCGCTAACTTTACCAACTCTTTCGTTATTTCATGATGATCCTTACATGAAAGCTTTGCAAGCCTTTTATACTGAAAAATCACCTATCCCGCCTCCAATACCTAAACCTCAAGAATCCTTTCTTCCGGAAGAATTTATGTTACCTAAGAAACGAGGGCGATCATCTTCTTCTTCCCTACCTCAAGCCTTTGAGATAGGCGAAAGTTCTCGAAAGACAAGCATAGAGCGTCATGAGGAACCCCAAGAGGATTTCACCTAAAGACACTGAAACTTCTAAATCACCCACTCCGGTATCTTCATCTTCATCAATAAGATCTTCATCACCAGTTGGATCAACTACACCATCACCAGATTATCTCTTTGATGAATCTATCTTCGCAAAGTTAGATAACTCATTATGGATCATATCGCGACCACTGGGAGAAGAACCAGACCCCGAGAAACTTAATGAGTCGGATGCTTATGATTATCTCTAGAAATAATCATTGAGGAAACCCAAGCTCAAACAGATCAGGAAAATCTTTAGGATGTCACCTACAAATTCAAAAATCAACAAGGAAGGACCATCAGACTATTAGACTAGTTATAGTTTTGTTAGAACCTAGCCACGGGATGTGTGGTATAAATAAAAACACTTGTCAAATCTTGACTATGTATAGTACTAAGGCAAGTTGTTCTTAATATAAATGGCAATCCCGTTCTACCTTGATGTTTTCTTAATACCGATTCATTCATCATTTATCTCATATCATTATCATCATCTTCATCATAATCATACCGCAATCTCTAGAAAATAATACTAACAGGCATCTGACTTTGTTAGTATTTATGATTTCAATATCACTATTACTAAAATGCTTAAAGTTCAAGAATAATCCTAAGTATTGCATTTTAAGCATTTTATCTTAAGCATAACATTGTAAAAATTATGATATTATTCTTATTTCATGTTGTCTTATGTTGATAGAATGCCTCCCAAAAGGACGTCAACATCTGATGCATCGACCATGACTCAAGCTGCCATTAGAAAACTAGTTGCTGACAGTATCACTGCGGCTCTAGAAGCACAAGCTGCAACAGTGGCGAATACTAGTAATCCCAACAGGAACACCGGTCCTACTAGAACTCCTGTAGCAAAAATGGGAAACTACAAAGAATTCATAAGCTGTCAACCTTTCTACTTAAATGGTACAGAAGGAGCAGTCGGCCTTATCCGCTGGTTTGAACGAACCGAATCAGTATTCTCTCGTAGCAGATGTGCTAAAGAAAACAAAGTAACATTTGCTACAGGTACCCTGACTGACGATGCCTTGTCCTGGTGGAATGCATATGCCCAACCTATAAGAGTAGATCAAGCCAATCAAATTACCTGGATAGAGTTAAAATGACTCTTGACAAACAAATATTGTCCCTGAACTGAAGTTAGAAAAATGGAAGATAATTCTACAATCTGACTGTGAAGGGAAATGATCTTAAACCTTACGTTAGAAGATTCCAAGAACTAGCGGTCATATGCCCAACCATGGTACCGAACACTGAGAAACTCCTGGAAGCTTTCACCGGAGGATTGCCTAGAAGCATTGAAGGAAATGTTACTACCTCTAAACCTCAAACTTTAGAGGAAACCATTAACATAAGTCAAAGGTTAATGGATTAGGTAACAAAACACAATTCTGAGCAAGAAACCAATAATGACAAACAAAAGTTTAATGATAAAAGAAACACCACCGACAACAAAAACTACCCTAATGATCGCAACGACAATAACTACTCCAATAACAACGACTACCAAGACAACCACAACAATAACAACCGTAACCAGGATCACCACCAACAGAATAGAAGGCGAGAAACCTCCAGGACTTATGTTGCCACCAATGGGTATACTGGAAACAGTCCCTTGTGTGAAAGATGCACCCTGCATCACATAGGACCTTGCACTGTCAAGTGTCGAACTTGCAACAAGATAGGTCATCTGACCAAGAACTGCAGAACCAAAAGACCGGCTACTGGAAACAACCTACAACCAGTATCTGTAACTTGTAATGCCTGTGGAGAAAAAGGACATTATGCAAATCAATGCTCAAAAGCAAACAACAGGGCCACAGGAAAGCACACTTAGAGACAAGCTTGCTTCTGTTCACTTTAGGATATCTACCCTAGAAACAACTCCCGAGGATATTCAAATTGCCACCAGTTATATGAAGGATCTTCTGAAACACACTTCATAAGTTTAAATACTAAGCTATTATCCTTGTCATCTATTACTTTTATCTAGAATCCCACCACGAGACATGTAGCATAAGTGTCAATACTCTTAAAGTTTTGGTAATGTAAGATATGTAAGATAAAGTTATTCATGAAATAATAAAGTGGTGATTTTGTTACATCTTGTTATCTGATGATATCAAAACTCGACAACGTTTGTCAATCTTATTAGTTCTATTATATTCAACTCTGAATAATCATCTTATACCTTTGAAACACTTATTATCATTGGAATGCAACCATAAAGATCCTCGACTGATAATATGGGCATCAATACAATTAATGTGTCATTATCCTTCTCATTGCTTATTATGATTTTGAGAAATCATATCATCTTCTATACATCACCACTTTGATATTATGTTTTATGCTTAAATGATTTATAATTGTCTTATTGAAATGAATTAGGACGCTTCTTCATTTGAATAAGGAAATTCTAAACCACCAAACTATGAATTTATAAATTCTCAGTTACAAGGATTGGGATACCTATTTTTGTAAATGACAAATTATAAATGAATAGGCTTAAGTATATTACATGTGTACAAATAACATTCTTTCAATCTATGATCTGTTTGTAGAAACAAAACTCTTATTCCATATGAATGAATCTCTTAACTTCTACACTCTATCATTCAACTAAATCTTGGGACGAGATTTCTATAAGGATGGGGGACTATAACAACCTGCAATTTTCAGCAATGTAAATATCCATCTATTAAGTTAGATACAATGTACTATCTATCTATTATATATGAACCACCTTTTTACGGGGAAATTTTTCGCTTTATTATATTACTTGCATAACTAAAGTTAACGAGCTCATGCAACCCACCTATGTCATCTATATCTATGTTTATATCATATAAACATCCCAATATGTCAAGTCAATATCTTAATATCATTTTTACAAAGTACATTACTCATATAATGTACCATTTGCAACGTTATATCAAAACAGGCTTTAAACGTTAAACGTTTACCTTTAAACCCTAACTATATGTAATGTATACATATAAAATCAATGTACAAGCAACCAAAGCATATGTACAAGTATCAATACATCTCATTTGAAATATAAACTCCATCCAAGTCAATGTACCAGTCCTTAAAAGCACAATGTACAAGTCATTAAGCATGACATCTAAAATAGTTGTTTTACCACTGTTTTCATTCTAGTTTCTTTACCACCACTTTTGTATAATATACTACACTCAATATGTGACATGTAAACCCTAATTACTCTACTCATAAGCTCTCATACATATTTTAAAAACCTTAAAACCTAAAACGAAACCCTAAACCCTAAAACCGAGCTAGTTTCTAACCCGTGACTCATTTCTTCATTTTTACCCATCTTAAACCTAAACCACTAATCAATTAAGTTATAAATTCTTAATATACAACCTTACATTTCATAATCCATCCTTATTACCTAATGTATACGAAATTTAAACCAAAAACCCTAACTCGAACTAGTTTGAACTCTATACTCCTTTTCCCTCCTTTTTACCTATTTTGAAAACCAAGCAACCATCCTACTACCTCTATGACCTCATAACCACGTCACAAGCACCCTAGCAAGCACATCCCTTGAGTAACTTGGCCACCAAGTTGGCCACATCACCTCTCTTTTCCTCTATTCAAGCCGCGGCAACAAACACCCTTTAAAAACCTTCCAACACCTCCATGATAGTTTCTAGCTTTGCTAACTCATGTCATAGACTCTCCACATCATCTCCTAGCTGCTACACATGTCCAAGCCTTGGTCACCAAGTTTCCTTGGCCACCAAGGTGAATTCGCACTTATATAAAGGGGTGAAACCCTTCCATTTCAAATCACACCTTCAATCTTTCTTTCTAACCATAAATGGAGTCCAAGGTCTGATCAAGAACATCTAGAGAAGTCCTAAGAGCAGAAAACAAGTGAAGAAACCATGCCTTGAATCCCCGGAGTTGTTATTCTAGGCGTACGAGTGCAAAAGTCCTCATTTTGACCCGTTTCCAAGCTATAAGCTCAAAAACAGGTTCCATAAGCTCACATTCTATTTCAATACTCTTATAATGTTCATATAATCATGCTTAAACCATTGTTAAAAGCTTTGGGCGTACGAGTGGAATTCGACCCATTTCGACCTGTTCTTGATCAATAAGCTCAAACCCAGGTTCTATGATCTTAAATTCTGCTCCTATACTCTTATTAAGGTCTCAAGATCAAAATAATAACACATGTTAAAATAATCTAAAGCCAAAAAAACCATGCATTTTCTCTTTTTGATCCAAACGTACCTCTAAAACCCTAATTCTATGTTTTTGATTTATCTAAAAACTATTATGGTTAAATATTGTTATAATCTGTCATAATAAGTTAAACTAATGTTATTATAAACTTTTTATTAAGTCTCGAAAGAATTTGAATTAAAAACCTACGCGTTTTCATTTTTAAACCATAATTCGACCAGTTTTGATTTCTAGCTTAACGAATCATTAATCTAAACTTTCGTTACGTTAAAACATCTTATTTTAGCTTATATTAATAAGCTATAACCTGCAAATATCATTTGGAGTCTTAAAAATAGCTTGCATGCAAATTTGGACTAAATTTGTAAATATTTCCATGCATAGGGGTATATATGGTAAACTTTTTTTGAAATAAAACAAGTACAAGGCTGAAAATGTCATTTTATCAAATTTAAAACAATAGGTGACAATATTATGTCCTTGTCCAAAGTACAAGGTTTTTACTTTGTACAACTTTTAACCAGAAGGACAAACTTGTAAAGTGAAAACCACCAAGGGTAATATTTTGCCATTTTTCATTCTTAAGGTCTAAAATGTTAACATTTTTGAAAAATTTTAAAAATATGTTTTCAAAACCTTAAAAGACACACCTTTAATTAACCTTGACGTCGTATCATATCCCTGTTTTATTAGAGCGAAAACGCTTAACCGCTTATGTTATAACAGTTATAAATATAATTCATCATCAATGTGCTTTTAAAAATCCTGTCCTGAATCTATATCGTACCACAATACTAGGGAGCTTCATATTAAGGGATTTCATCTTGGTATTACGTTCTGACTGAGTTTGTTGGGTTTACGATTTAAAGTGCCCTGACTCCTCAAACGTTTACTGAATGACTTCTGAAATATGATGGCCCGAACGGTGATACAATAATTCCAAAATCTCCAATCAAACTCATAACAATATTAAACTCTTAGAACCAAATTTCTAGAGTACAATCTTCCTAAGACTTAACATATTTACTCAGGTTGCGTGACGTGGCTGTTTACTATCATTTTGCTATATCAACCTTCCATGTTAAGATTGTGATAAGGTCGTCAGCTTTCATTTTTTTAAATATTATTACAACCGACCTACCAGGTGAAGTTCATAACCTCGCCTTTACTTATTTTACATGTTTTATAAACCCGCGAGGGGGATACATGCTTGTTACAAACTCTTTTACATACTCATTTATCTTATAACAATGTGATTACTTTTCAAAGACTTAATGAGTTCATAACCTCACATTTCAATCTTTTAAATACTTTATAAACCTGTAATACCTGCTATAAACCATGAATACAAGTGTTTTCTAAACTATATGCTATCCTGATATATTATTGCCTAAGTACATGGAAATATGTCTTCGGGTAATGACTCCCAATATCTCTTTGGGTAATATCTCCCAATATCTCTTTGGTAGTAATCTCCAATAACTCATTGGTAGTATCCCCAATATCTCTTGGTACTATCCTTCCAAATATCTCTTTGGTGTATCCCTAATATCACCCTTTGGGTAATATCTCCTAATATCTCTTTGATAATAGCTCCTAGTAATCTCTGTTTAAATGACTCTAGTATGTCTCGGGTAGAGGCTTCCAGTTCTATTAAGTTTATATACGTGATTCATGAACTAAGGATAATAATACTGTTTTTCTATAAATAAATTGTACTCAATGCAATAATAATATTTCCATGATAATTGTCCCTGCAATGCGAATATTTCTATTATGATAACTTGTATTCAACTATTACATTTCAAACCTATGAATTTCACTCAACCTTTGTGTTGACCCTTTTTTATGCATGTTTATCCCATGTAATTGAGCAACTTATGGCATGGAGTGACATGGACTTGAAGATGGCTAAAACTTGTTATCATTCATATTTTATGTTTCTAGATTTTGGGACCTGCCTTTGTAAAACTCTAATTTTAATGAATGATAAATATCTTTTAAAAACGTCTCATTTGAGTCTTACCTATGATTGTGACTGTTGTGCCAATGAGGGGTTATAATACCCCAGATTAGCTTCCGCTGCTATATTATAAAAATGGGGGTGTTACACAACATGTTGTAATGGTAGTGGCGACGATTCAAGAAAACTGACTACTTTCTTCCAATCATACACCTTTCTAAATGGGTTCAGGACTGCTGCAAATGCCAGAGATCGATCCATGTTAACGATACAGGTTTAAGAACTAAGCAGGTAATAGTACCCGTATATTGGTGCTCCAAATTTGTTTCTTTGAATAACATACTCCTCCTCGTCGTAACTATCACTTTCTGTAGTGTCCAAACTTTTCTTAGCATGCACAAACGTTATGGTTGACAAATCCCCATCCAATGTAGAAGTGATCCGTATACTATTGTATACCAGAAATGCGCCACCGGTGTAGCAAAAATCCTCTCCCAATGAGTAAACGATTTAATTCAGTCAATCGGCATGTCTAGGATGAGAAATTTTACGATGATGGTAGTTACACCTACCTAGCACAGGACATCCTTCAAAAGCCACATAGGCTCTGATTTTGAATGGTTCAACATTGTTATTCCTCTTTTTACATCCGTCACCTCCTCTCTGCCTAGTTCCTTGTAAACATGGTATGGCATGACATTGATATCGGAATGAGTGTCGACTAATGCATTGAGGTTGATCTTACCTTCCAGTCGGATCAAGATCATTAATGCTTTAGGATCCTCCTTTTCTATTAATGCCTATCCTTTGATCCTGGTTATAGCCTCTTCCTCCTCTTTCTTCATCTCTCCATCTAGTTTCATTTTATCTATACAAATCTCATCAAGTATCTTTTTATACTTGTCACTATATGCCATAGTTTTAGACCACTGGTCCCCCTTCCTCCCTCCATTAAGTGATATATTCTACAAAATCGATGCCAGTTGCCTCTCTTTCCAGCTTCCTTCTGAGTTTAACAGTTTTCTATAGACAATGATGGACTCAATCGAAAATACCAATTGGTATTTCTCTCCAGTAGCTTTGATTAAATCAGATACACCCTTTAAAATATATAAAAATTATTATATAAATACTTAAAATATATAACAAGATAAAAAAATCAAAAAATCACAATTATAGAAACCGGATTATGTTTCCCGGACTTAATCCCCAACGAGGAAAGCAATAGATAAGTCGAGAGTCATTTGAGAATCAATGCATGAATGGAACAAGAATATATTGGATTCTAGAAACTACTGGAAATATAAGGCAAAAACATAAAAAACCAATTAGGTATACAAATTTTAACTAAAAACGCAAAATGGAAATCCTAAACGGGACCTAAAAACCCTAAATTATCAAAATTAAGTCCTAAAATGATCTTTTTGGTTTTTATAAGTCTTAATTGACTAAAAAGCTAGGACAAAGAAAACTAGACCAAAAACGAAAAAGATTTAAGCTTAAAATCACTAACAACATGAACGAGATTCAATCCCGTTCTTTAAAAATCCAAAATTTGCAATTTTGACCCTACGAAAGCAAATATAATTTTCCTAGGTTCGAAATGTTTAAAAAAAATTCTAAAAAAGAATTATATATTTTTTACTTTTTTTTAAAAGTATATTATGAATTATAAACGATTTTAATGAAAATTAAATGTTTTAAAAATACAAACAAATTATAAAAAAACTAGAAACAATCATGAAAGTAGCTTGAACAGTGAGAATTTAAGAAAAATGAAGTGGGTGGAAAAACAGCTTATCGAATAAGCTGTGAAATAAGCTAAAACAACTTATTATACAAAAGAGCTCAAAATGTGTATAAATAATAGATTTTGCAAACATAAACTGAAAAAGACCCAAGGGCGAGTTGGTAGTGCGTGTGTGTATAAAACGTTTGGTTGTGGGGTTGAGGTCCCAGGTTCGAGCCTTGCTCACCAGGGGCTTCCCTTACTCTCAAATGTTTTTGCAAATTCCATTTTTTTACAACTTTTTAGAGGGATTAAAAATAAGCAACTTTTACAAAACAACTTTTTTTTATAAACCAAAAATAAGCACGAAATAAGCTGTTAAAAGTGACAGAATAAGCTAAACACTACTAAGCCATAATATGCTAACTGTTTAGCTACTTGGGCACAAATAAGCAAACCAAAAAGAGTAATAAGCTAAGACAGGAGCTTAACTACACCTTATAAGCACATTTGAACAAAAATAAGCACTAAATTAAGCTAGAATGACAGAAAACTTAAAAAGCTATAAAACTTAAGGAATTTTAAACTAAGATGCAAATAAGCTTAAATAAGCTCTAAACTAAAGAGAATAAGCTAAAATGGGCTTAATCTAACATAATAAGCTTAATGGAACACAAAATAAGCAAATTTAATAAGCCAATATGCTTAAATAAGCAAATGAGCTTATTTGGCTAAACCTGATAACAAAACAGCAAGGGGGCACTTTTGAGCTTAAAAATAAGCTCAAAGACAGATCCTTATGGCTTAGTAACTTATAAACCCTTAAAGCTTATCCAAAAAGCTACAAGAATCAACAATCAAAAAGCAGTTTGAATTTTAAATAAGCCCTTAAAAAGCTTCATGAAAAAGCTGTTTCTCAAAGATTTCAACACTTGGCAAATTTTTCAATCTTTACAAACCACCACTTTTGAGCTTAAAAATAAGCAAACAAACAGATCCTTATGGATTTAAATCCTCAAAACAGATTAAGCTCTTACTTCAAAAAACAAATAACAAGAATCAAAAGAGAGTTTGAAATTAAGAATAAGAAGCAATGATCAAATGGAAAAGCTGTTTCTTCTTTTTAGGACACTTAGCAATAATTTGACAGTTTTTAGCAAATCACAAAACAAACTTGCAGGCCTAAGGTTTTTTATGCTAACTTGCTTTTAACACATGCATAAACACAAAAACATCACAAATCAACAATAAGCAAAATCACAATCAAATAAACAACTAAAATAAGCTATAACCTAACAGGTTCAAACAATGAACTCTTTAAACCTTAAAATTGAGATTTAACACTTAAAAACTTAAGCAAACTAAATCTTTGGACTAATTTAAGCTAAACTAAACTGACTTAAATGTCAAATTGCTATTTTGACCCATTTTGACACATAAAACAGGTTAAACCAAACACCCCTTTAAAAGCTGTTTTAGCTTTTTAAAAGAGATTAATGCTTATTTAAAGCACACATTCAAAAGACCAGATGTTAAATAAGTAAAACAAGCAATATTAAGCAATCATAATAACAAATAAGCACTCAAATAAGCTGAAACAGATTATGCAAGTTTTAAGCTATTTTTAGACAGATTTTAATAAAAAACAAATGATCTCTAAACTACAAAACAAGCATAATAAGCACTAAACATCATAAGTAAATATAATCAGAAATAAGCAATAATAAGCAATGCTACAGTAAAATGCAAGAAAATAGAACTCACAAAAGCTCTTGTTTAAACAGGGTAAACAAGCTTATAAATAAGCTAATCTACAAGCTTTAGCTTGTCAAAAGACAAGCTAGTATTGTCCATAAGCCCATCCAAGTTTGGCTTATCATCCATAAATAAGCTGTGGTATTTTAGGGAGTGAATTTTTTTTTGTTTTTTGTAAAATTTTCTTAAGTACTTTATGTTTAAGTTAAAAACAGGTTGATTAAATGTCTAAATAAGAGCTTATAAGAGGCTTTTAACAAAGGAAAAACAAGAATTCAAAAGTAGACTTAAAAACTTCGAATTTTCATTAATACTAAAAAAGGTTACAGGACTTGGAAATTGAAAGACAATGATTTAAATGACTTAAAAATAAGCTGAAAATTAAACTAGGTGAAAAAAACCTTTTTGCCCAAGGGCTTACAATGAGTCCTATTTATAACAAGCCAATGAAGGTTCTAGGTCTTGTGCCTTTCTTTGTGAGAGCTCCTGCGGGTGTGCTTGTTGTGTGAGTAGGATCCAAGAGTAAATCTAAGCCGTCAATAATGATTAGTTCCGCATGTTATAAGATCATCACAATCTATTTCCTTTATCCTCATTCCTTGATGAATAGGGGTGCTAAGGATTGCCAAGGTGGATTTTGTTGGTTTGTGTGGTGGGATAAGGTGTGTATAGGTGTTGGTCGACAAAGGGGAGAAGAAAGGGGAATAGTGTTTTGGAGCATTTTGGCGGGTAGTGAGGGATGATATACAGTAGTTTGAGTTGCAGGGGAAAGGTTTTGGTGGATTGGCAATTTCAATCCCTCAACTTGGTATGTTTAATTACAACCACAGTCCTTGTGGTATGCATCTTTGGTCCTTGAGTTTTATAAATGTTGCACACGTTAGGTCCTTAAAGGACTAACGGTGTAAATGGATAAAAAGTGGAATGGGATAACAGGCTTGTTATAAGGGGTTAAATGGGTTTGGTTTTGGGCTTGTGTTTTGGGCCGGCTATAGATCAAAAGGATTTGGGCTTTAAGGAAAGGTAAAGTCTTATAGTCTTCATGTAATGTATAAATGGGCTGACTCGGCCCATTAAATGGGTACGGATTGGCCCATTTAACATTTCTTTGATATCGGCTCCGCCTTTGACTTTGACTTTGGTTGACTTTGACTTTTTGACTTTTGGCTTTGATTTGACTTTTCTTTCACGCTATCCGTTTCTCTGTGCTTGGTTTGTCGTTTGGCTTCGTTTTGTCCTTTTTGATATCCCCGTTACCTCACAATTACAAATAAAAACATACAAATACAATGTATTTTTGGTACGTTTTTGGTCATTTAAGTCCGTTTTTAGTGGTCAAAGGTATGTGTAATTAAACACATACCAAAATCCCCCATACTAAGATATTGCCATGTCCTCACGCAATGCTATAAGTAAGCACTTAGAAAACTAAGAATCTCAATCCCCCTTGACTAATTACCTCGAAAAGTAGCTAAGTGTTCATCGAGGGGAATTAAAGAATCAAGAGTTTAGAAAAGCCCCGTTTTTACCATTCTTAAAGATATACACTTATTCCTACACATATTTTTGTATTCCCCCTATTTTTTAAGCTAAAACTTGTTTGACTTTCGTTATTTTCATAACCGTTAGGGATCATAGAACAAGACGCATTTCAATCCTAAAATGCCCCAAAAAGGATAAATTCATCGTCCCTGACTTTTCACTTATTCCAAACCAAGCTTAAAATGAAATCACCGTTAAATATAAGTTAAGATGCTAACACTACTCATATTTGCAACTTGTGAACTTTTCACTCCCGACAATTATTATATCTTAGGTGAATGTGCCATTTTGAATTTCAACAATGGATCAACGTTTTGCAAAATTCTATGCTTCACGTTCCACCCGAGAATAATGAGTTTGAAGGCGAGATCATCCCATGTAGCGACTTTCGTGTCGGCACATCCCAACCTTGCGGCTAAGTGACCAGGCTTTTGACACCTCACAGAGACTAGTATCGGGACTCACGGACCTTTGGTTTCAAAAACTCTTAGGTTTCCCTTATATACATAGCTTATTTAAAAACTTTAAAATGAAATAGTCTAAGTTCAAAAGCATATTTAAATTTAACAAAAAGAGAATTTCCTTATATTTATTAATTCACACTTAATATTTAAACATAACATTGATGCAATTGTAACCCTCGACCTTTTAGAAGGCTGCAACATCGGTTGTGAGCCGGCAAGATGCAGCAAACTTTTATCAGCCCACAGTTTATAATTATTACTCATCATTTTTTTTCCATTTTTCATCATTTTTCATTTTTCATTTTTTTAAAATTTATTTCTCATTTCACACTTTATTTCACGATATAGAGAAGACTTCTTTTTGGAAAATTTAAGTATAAATTTGAACTAAGACTAAAATTATTGCTATCAACTACATAAAAATTGTTGATTTAAGTTTAATTTCCAAAAATAGCACGTATTATTAGTCTGGTTAGGAGCTTATGGGAGAAAAAGCCACAAATTACATACATGAGCTCTTAAAATTTCCAAATAATCCTTGTTTAGCATCCAACTCATAATCAACTCTATCATTTTTCGTTCTTCGCGAATTCCGCGAACGCTTAGCCTAAAAGTTAAGGAACAAGCTAGAGCTCAACACGCTCGATCGAGTCAAAATTTATTCTTATTCTACCCAGCAGGAAAGTCAAAATTTGTGACAAAACACTTATTTTATTTTTGAAAATTTTTAATTTTTTTTCATATTTTTTGTATTTTTTCAAAATTTTTGGTGGTAAAAACGTGATTACGCGAAAACAACGGCTGCAGGCGCAATCAAATCGATAGATCCCCCATACTAGAACTAAACATTGTCCTCAATGTTTTAAGAAGGGTCTCTACGTAAATCTAAGCCGTTTATTAAGTATGCACAAAGATAAACGTTAGTCGATAAGATTTGGATATCGGATTCCTAAATTGAAGCTGAGGATGTGAAGCTCTTGTGATCAAGGGACAAAACGAGAGGCTTCAAAAATCCAGGATAATCCTGGACAATCACACAAGCAAACGAGAATGGAAAGAGGCACACCTCTCACAACAAAAAATACTTATTCATTACTACATAATATAACTAAGATAAGCATGGGGTGCCTCCCACAAAGCGCTTGTTTAGGGTCACTAAGCTTGACCTAATCCCCGAATTTATTTGTCCTTGGGGAAGGTTTGGAGATCCGGGACAACCAATTTCGGTACGTCCCCTCCAAAGTAGTGCTTAATTCTATGACTGTTCACCTTGAAATTTGGCTCAGAGTTTTGAGATAACTCAACGGTGCCAATGGAGAAGACATTGGGGGGGGGGGGGGTGGGGGGGGGGCAATGGTGAATGGTCCGACCAACGGTGTTTTCAAATTGCCGAGAACATCTCAATCCAAAGTAAAGAGGAGGACTTTGACACCGACGTTGAAAACGCGGCTTTTGATCTTTGAGTCATGGATCCTCTTTGTTTTCTCTTTTATAGATCAAGTAGAGTTCTCAATGCATGATGCAACGAGAATCCATTTAGTTTCATTTGATTTGAAATTTTGGTGATCAACCCGCGTTCTCGAGGTCAAAGATTGCAATGCTTCAAGCCCAGTATGCTTATAGCTCGAGCTCGATCGTAGATGACATGCTTTCCGTGCATCAGATCTTGTATGGGGAGCACCGATGGGTGTTTTGTAAGCGGTACGGAAGGCCCAGAGTGCATCATCTAGTTTATCCGACCAAGAGGCACGATTCTCGCCTACGGTCCTTTCAAGAATTCGTTTCAAGCCACGATTGGATACCTCAACTTGCCCACTTGTTTGTGGGTGATACGCGGTGGAGAGACGGTGAGTGACTCCATATTTAAGCATGACCTTTGCAAACTGGTCATTGCAAAAATAGGTTCCGCGATCACTTATGATAGCACGAGGGGCACCGAATCGGGCGAAGAGAGATTTAAGAAATTTGCAAACAACTCGGGCGTCGTTGGTGGGGAGCGCTTTCGCTTCAACCCATTTTGACAAGTAGTCGACCGCCATGAGTATATATTTGTTCCGTCGTGAAAACGGGAACGGCCCCATGAAATCGATGCCCCATACGTCAAAGATTTCGCAAACTTGGATGGAATTTCGTAAACTTGGATGGAATTTTGAGGCATTTTATCAAATAAACCCTTTAGTATAATAATAATATATATATAATACATATACAATACGCAAGCAAAGTATCATACAAATTATTCTTAAGAAAAAATAATAAGTAATCAACACGGGTATCGTTTTCCTCGGTGAGAGATAAATGGAAATCTACGTTCAAGTTGTAAATCAAGCTTGATTGTCATTCAAGTTTTTGGTTTTGGTTTTAAACTATTTTTATACTAAAAATTAAACTAATATTAATTCTAAGATTAAAAACTAAAAGATTAAACTAAAATTGATCTAAAAGATATAAATGACAAATATGCTTGCTAAGTGACGTGAAATGTTCCTTAAGTACGGGCTTAGGTTTAACGAATTAAAATCCTTTGAAAACAAGTTTCAAGAAATTAAATGACAAGTAATGTAAAATGCTTTTTAAAATAAATGACAAGTATTTAAATTGCATTAAAAGTAAACGACGCTATGTAATTGGAAAATTCTAATGAATATTAATTTTTTTAAACCTTTTTAAAACCGCACTTAAATTCCAATTCACTAATCACTTAGCAAACACAAGTTATTTACTCACTACTCATAACGAAATTCAATTTAACAAACATAGCATTTAATGAAATAAATCTACACTAAGCATGACAAAAATCAAATTCGCAAATATATTATGGAACGATAAAATAAAACTATTCTAAGTATTGAAAAGAGATTAGAAAATAGAACCCGAAATGAAGAACCGCAATGATATAAAACCACCCGATCTTACAAACTTAATAAACAAATAAGCTTATCACTTAAAAAGCTTCCAAGTGTGAAAGGGGAAACAATATATATATATATATATATATACATGATCAGGATGGAGGATTCCATAATAAGTAAAAGATCAAAGACCGTTATTGCGGATGAAACAAGCACGGTCTTCAACATCTTAAGAAATCCTGGCAAATAAACGAACCACATACCAATAGCAAGAAACCTCCCCACACTTATCTATAAAATCACACACTCACTTATTAATCAAGAAAATAGAAAGAAGAAAAGACACGGGTTGCCTCCCGAGAAGCGCTTGTTTTTGTGCGAGTCTCTAGCTTGACTCTCCCCGAATTCCTTTGTCCTTGGGGCAGAAACAGAAGAATGGAAAAATCACCATCGGATTTTCATATGCCACCGGCTTAAGAGAAGAAAAATGAAAAGTGGAGATGCCGGGGTCAAAAATAGTATCCTCACTCCCGGAGGAGAGAAGAAAAGGAGAATCCACCGAATAAGTGAGATAAGGAAGAAATATTCGGATAACAAATGTGATGGGAAAATAATGGCGATCCTCAAAGGTTAACTTCACAAATGTCAGAGAAAAACTTTTCTCATAAATCCCGGGGTCGAAAACTTTGTCCTCGGTAATCAAATCATCAATTGGAGCATCGTACAAAATCTTCTTCCAGTCATTTTCTTTTGATTCCAGATCAAATAAATCATCATTCTCTTCGAGAGGCGGTTCATCGATGAATCCCTCAAGAATGGAAACAATGCTTATAGACGGATCATGGTGAAGTAAAAGCTCAATGTCGTCTCTAGGAGTGAAAAACCCATCCTCATTAGAATCAGAAAGAGGTGTGACTAGGAAAGTCGACTCATCAAGGTTGGAATCATAAGAATCCTCGCACTCGATGTCCTCTAACACCTCATCAAAAAGAGGATTTACGTCACTAGAGATATATTCGTCGTCAAATTCGAAAAGAGGGTTCGAGTAAATTTTAACATCTTCCGGAACGTCCTCATCGGATAGTGACTCGTGACGGTTATAGTACTCTCCTTAAGATTAGTTGTGGTACAAAATTCGGGTTATTTACCTTGTTGTCTAGAGGAGTTTTCCAAGCGATGCTCGCTTGTTTGTTGACTTTTCAAACCTTTATGAGTAGCGGGGCTTTTCCTCGACACTCAAGTCTTTAGCAATTATGACGGGCAACTTGTTGTCACCTTCTAAAAATGCATATTCGAGATGATGATGGTAATCCTTGAGTTCGACTTGGGTGAGGGTAATCAATGAAGATTTATCATTTAGCTTCTAAAATTTTTGTTCTTTTCAATCTCAAGCAATAACTTCTTGAGTGGGACAGGGGTGGTGATGGTCATCATTGAGAAATGATTCAAGAAGAGGAATATCCCTCCGGGTTCATAGTAGAGTCATCAAAATTCCGGTGAAGTTTGGCCGTCATCTTTCAGAGCGAGGAACGCATCGTCTTTCTCGAGAAGAAAAAAATCACTATCCCGAAGGGTGTGAGAAGTCGGAGAAAAGGTAGAAATGATAGGGGTCATGTAAGGAGTGGGACTGCACTCTGCGATCACATAGGAGAAACTGCAGACTTCTTGAGAATAATCCTCACAAGCCATTTAATGAGTCGATTCGTTCGACGTCTTTCATCGTAATTAGAGGAGTATCTCAAAGTTTGGTCAAGATGGAATGTGACGGATTCTTTTCCACACGAAAGAGTTAAATTCTCCTTCGTAATCATCAATTTAAGCCACGATCGGTACTTTAAGAAGGATATCTAATAATTAGGGGGGGGGGTGGGGGGGGGGGAGGGGGGGGGGGGGGGGGGGTTGGGGGGGTGGGGTGGGGGGGGTGGGGGTTTGGGAGGGGGGGTGGGGGTGGGGGGGGGGGTAGGGGGGGTGTGGGGGGGGAGGGGGAGGGGGGGGGGGGTGGGGGGGGGGTGGGGGGGCGGGGGGGGGGGGGGGGGGGAGGGAGGGTACTCGGGGAACGGCATCAAAGTCTACGACAAACAAAGTCAGCCGGAAATTTGACTTTCCTATTTTAGGTAGACCATCTTACGGCAGATACGATCGGATGGGTAATCGATAAGGTCTTGCAGTTCAAGAGTCATACAAGTAGGAGTGAGCTCCGGAAGAAAAAGATTTTTTCACACGGATAATGGCATGAGATTTATGCTAGCGCCAAGATCGGCCAAGGCTAAGCACTCATCCATTCCGGGAAAATCACACGGTATTAGAAATTTACCGGGGTCTCCAAGTTTTTCGGGTAATTTGTTAAGGATGACCGCCAAACAATGCTCATTCAAAGGAGTTCTAGCCATTTTACTTAATTTTTCTTTGTTTCCAATTAAGGCTTTAAGAGTCGAGGCAAATTTTGGCATAGAAGCAAAGCATCCTGCTAAACTAATTCGAAAACTCATATCTTGAAAGATTTGTAGAATTTCTCAATTTGGTCGTTAGCTTTTTCACAGCATTTTTCATCATTACGTCTCGAAGGATATGGAATTGTCAGTTTCAAGTTAGGCATTGGAGCACTAACGGGAGCAACAACGGGCTCAGAATTTGGTACTTGAGGTTGAACTTGGACAACCAGAGGTTAGACGTCTTTAGTACTTCCGTTATTAGTAGGAGGCGCTGTGTCCTTTGTCACCTCGGTTTCACGTTCCACTACTTTAGGAGGAGAAAAGAAGTTGTAGGAATCGTGGGCCCTTGATAAGCTAGCACGCTTTGTGTGGTAATACCCTCTTTAAATCTTACCCTTCGGTGTTAAGTAATGGGTATTACTTGGAGTGTCCCTGAACATGAAGAGAATGCGGTATTGAATTCACAAACTGGAAAGCATGTTCGATAAATTGGTCCATTTGTTTTTCAAATCTTGGTTTTGGTCTTGCAGTTTTCCTCATAGACTGCATCATTATGCTATTGACATTTAACTTTTCTAAATAGTTCTTTGTCACACCTTTTTGTGTTGAGGAACTGGAGCTTGGTTAGGTGGAGTTTGGTTGAACCGAGAGTTGATTAATCGGGAGGTCGATAAATTGGCTTCTGTTTTTTAGTATTCCCTGGTTTTGGTTGAATCGGTTTGGTTATTTCCTTGGTTTTGACATGGGAAGAAAACCCGGAGAGGTGAATGGGATTGCAATCGGGGCTATGGTAACCGGTATTTCTTCTGAATTGAATTAGCTGCTGCTGCTTGGGAAACAAATTCTTAAATATTGTCACGATTAACGTTGCCATCGGTGGTGGGAAAATTTCGGTAAGAATGAGCACCACCACAAGTAACATAACTTTCCTCGACCATTTTCACGGGAGCGGGAGCTTGGTTTTGATTTTTCTTATCAAGAAGTAAAGCTTTCACCATGTCTTTAAGTTCGGAAACATCGGGAGAAATACCGGGTTGGTAGAAGTGTCTCGTACTGACTTTTTGCAACAACGGCGGTTGTTTACGTTAAATTACCAAACTTTGGATTGCTCCAATGGATTCTTAGGCAATCACGGGGAATTTTATCCAAAAGTTACCCCACGGCGGAATTCAACGAATCTTGATCATTAGAGTTCAAAGCATTATAGAAAGTATCGAGTTGATGTAATTCCGAAAATCCATGATGTGGCATGCACGAGAAGGTTCATTTGAACTCCGGTCCCATGCATCGTGGAAAGTTTCTATCAAATCGTTGTTGAAATCTCGTTTGATTTACATTTTGATGATTGATGTTTTGGAATCTGTGGCGAAGAATTTGTTGATGAATTTCGAAACAAGAGTCATCCATGTTAGGAATCGATCGATGGGGGGTCTTTTTAAAGCCAAATCGGAAAGCACCCTCGAGTGAAAATAGGAAATAGCTTAAGATTTACAGAGTACTGGGATCGTTCGGAACATTCATCGTAGAAGTGATCTTATGTTGAAATTAAGGATGTGAGCTTGAGGGTCTTCTTTTCATGTCCGAAGAATTGTTTGTTTTGGATCGAGGGTTAGCAAAACGTTGCTTAGCTCAAGTTGCCCGCGGTGATTTCCAGGATCGGCGATGGCATCTCGTCGTAACCTATCCGGTGGGTGTCTTCAGAGTATTTTGAGCCTTTGTACGAGTTCATCCATCGTAATACGGCGTGGAGCTTGATTTTCAATAGGTTCTAACAGATTAAATGGTTCACAAAAGATCGGGTTGACTTGTTGTTGTTGCACGGTTAGAATTACGAGATTGAGAACGAATTAGTGCGCAGTGTTATAAATATTAAAAAGAAATATTTATACTATTTTTGTTTTGATTTTTTTTAATTTTTTTTTTGGTTTTCAAAAATTTATTCACATTAATTTAAATACGGAACAATGGATAAGACACTTAAACATAATAATCAACTCGCTTCTCGGTAACCTCTTCAAAGAAAACGCCACAAAGGGTTGTTTTACATCAAAAGGTGAGCTCGTACGTCGCGTGATAGAGACACAAAAGGTAAGTTTTGATTTTGGGTTCGAGAAAACTTATTTATGAATAATACTTCAATTGAAAGTATTATTTGTTGGTTTTCTTTTACCAACTTGGTGAATTTTTTTTTCTTTTTTATGGATAATGTTTTTATATTTTTGGTTTTTCTTGTTTTTTAAAGATTTTTTTATTATATATACTTAATAAAAGAAAAGATTTTTATTTTTATTTTTTATATGAAAATAAATAAAATAACTTCACTCGGAAGGTTCTTCAAACACAAATTTTCAAACGGCTTCAACAATCGCAGACAATCCTCCCCAGCGGCGGCGCCAAAAACTGATCTAGTCTTGACTCACACCTTTTTTAATAAATAATATATAAATATAAAATACTTATAATATATAATATATAAAGAAAAGAGGGTAAGAATAAAAAAAACCACAATTATAGTAATCCGGGAGTATGATTCCCGGGTCGTTATCCCCAACGAGGGAATGCAATTGAAAGTGAGTAGTTCGTTTTAAGAATCGATACTTGACAGAATTGAATATGACAGAATTAAGAGCTTAATAAGAAACTTTTGATTAATTGGAAAACAACTGATTACAATACTCGAATTAAAACATTACATGGAGACATCATTAACTAAAACATTTATGAAAGACGAATTACATAAAATTAAATAAGCTGAAAATAATAAAAACTATCTAACATCTTATGTGTGTGAGAGTGAGGCTTTTTATAGCCCTCAACTGAAGCTTCTAGGCTCTTAAGGTTGTTACACGATCCTCTCAATCCCTGCCCTTCATTTCTTCAATCATTGGAAGTCTTATCTTGGCCGTTGGATCGAATTATAGCTCACACGGATTGCCAGCTTGGCAATCCATGATTGAGACAGCTTGTGCTTCTTTTAAGAGTGTAAGTAGTATAAAATCCCATCTCTCTTGTGCTTTCTCATCATCCAACGTGTCATTCTTCACATGGGATTGGCCAATAGGGTGCGTTTGATTACGAATAACTCTGCCCACGTGTACTAGATCCCATGAATTGTCCTTTTTGTCCTTTAATTTGGATTTGCCCCATGATTTGACTGAGAGGGTGAAAAGGTAGAAGACGGGTGAACAGTGGTAAAACCACTTTTCCCGCTTATTTTTTACTATAAGTGTGTGTTTGATTATTTTTGACCCGGGTGTTGACTTGGGTTTAGGCCGATTTATAAGGGAAATGGGCCTTGATTAGTTTTGGACTTGTTATAAATAGTTAACAAATGTTAACTATAAAGGTTTTTTTAGCCCGTTAAGGTAAAGGGACCATTTATGTAACTTTGGAATTTATGAGGGATTGATTTGGAAGTATTTGAAGTTTTGTTCTTTTGTGATGTTGACTTTGGTTGACCAAGAGTTGACCAAGGCTTGACTTTGATAGCTTCCTCCTGGCTTTTTACGTGCTTATCCGTTCCTGTGTTCGTGTTTGCCCGGTTTTAACCGTTTTTCTTGTGGGTTTTGCTTTATCCGCACCTGCACATACAAAACACAAAAACAAGCATATTTTTGCCATTTTTATTATGTTTTTGGTCTTTATTGGGTTTATTTTGATATAAAATGGATATATGTTTTCACACATATCACCCCACACGTCAAAGATTTCACAAACTTAGATGGAATTTTAAGGCATTTCATGACGTTATGAAATTTTTCCTTGACGTTGACACGAGTTGTAATTTTTAACCAACTCATGGGCATCTTTGTAAATAGTGGACAAAAAGAAACCGGCATCAAAGACCTTTTTGGCGGTGAGATTTGCACCATGATGTCCCCCCGTGGGTCTATTGTAGCAAGCTTCGAGGATGTCGGGAGCTTCTTTGTCGTGCACACATCGTCGGATCATTTGGTCAGCACAAATTTTGAATAGGAAGGGGTCACCCCAAAAGTAGTGTTTAACGTCTTTGAAAAACTTGTTTTTCTGCTGGGACGACATTCCTTTAACAATGAAATTCCCCGTGTGGTAATTTGCAAAATCGGCAAACCACGGGGTACTTAAGTCACCACGAAAAGTCACCATATTAAGTGTCTCGAGAGGAAACATTTCATTTATCTCCTTTGGGTCGAGCACATTTTCATAAGGATTTTCTAATCGGGAAAAATGATCGGCCGCGAGATTCTCGGCTCCTTTTGTGTCAATTACTTTGAATTTGAACTCTTGAAGGAGGAGAGCCCACCAGAGCAATCTCGCCTTGGAATCTTTTTTAGCAAAGAGATATTTTAGGGCGGAGTGATCCGTATACATCATGCTTTTGTTCAAGATGAGGTAAGACCAGAATTTTTCGAAGGCATACACCACAGCTAACATTTCTTTCTCTGTTGTGGTGTAATGCGATTCCGCCTCGTTCATTGTTTTACTAGCATAGTGTATAGGCCTAAAGTGTTTTTCATGACGTTGACCCAAGACTGCACCTATGGCAAAGTCGCTTGCATCGCACATAAGCTCAAAGGGCAAGTCCCAGTCGGGGGCAATCAAGATTGAAGCTTCGATAAGTTTTTTCTTTAATGTTTCAAAAGCTTGAATACATTCATTGGAGAAGATGAACGGAGTATTTTTCTCAAGAAGATAAGTCATCGGTAGGGAAATTTTAGAAAAACCTTAATGAACCGTCGGTAGAAACTAGCATAACCGAGAAAACTCCGAACACCCTTGACGGTGGTGGGATGGGGTAACTTAGCAATCACATCGACTTTGGCTTTATCGACCTCAATCCCATTTTTGGAAATCTTATGGCCAAGGACAATGCCTTCCTTAACAATGAAATGACTCTTTTCCCAATTAAGACAAAGATTGGTGTCTTCACACCTTTTAAGCATCTTGTCCACACGAGAGAGGCAATTTCCGAATGAATTCCCAAAGACCAAAAAGTCATCCATGAAGACTTCCATCATTTTTTTCGATCATATCATGAAAGATAGCCATCATACACCTTTGGAACGTGTCTGGTGCATTGTATAAGACAAAAGGCATGCGACGGTAGGCGAACGTTCTATAAGGATACGTGAATGTGGTTTTTTCTTGATCATGAGGGTCGATGGGAATTTGAAAGTAACCCGAGAAACCATCGAGAAAATAATAGTACTCATTTCTCGCTAATCTCTTGAGCATTTGATCCATAAATGGTAGTGGAAAGTGGTATTTACGGGTGGCTTCATTTAACTTTCGGTAGTCAATGCATACATGCCAACCCGTAACCAATCGAGTAAGAATTAACTCGTTTTCATCATTTTCAACAACAGTAAAGCCACTTTTTTCGGTACGCAATGTACGAGGCTTACCCAAGGACTATCCGAGATCGGGTAAATTAGTCCAGCGTCAAGAAGTTTTTCAACATCCTTTTTGATGATATCGTGGATTTTCGGATTCACCTGTCTTTGGTGTTGGACCGCTAGTTTGTAGTCCTCTTCCATAAAAATCTTGTGAGTACAAAATTCCAGGTTAATACCCTTGATGTCGGAGAGTTTCCAAGTGATGGCTCGCTTGTGTGACTTCAAAACCTTTATGAGAGCGGCTTTTTCCTCGACACTCAAGTCTTTAGCAATAATGACGGGTAACTTGTCGTCACCTTCCAAAAATGCATATTCGAGATGAGGAGTTAAGTCCTTGAGTTCGACCTCGGGAGGTTCATCAATTGAAGATTTATCATTCTTAGCTTCACAAACTTTGAGTTCTTTTTGAATTTCAAGAAAATAATTTCCTTGAGTGAGAGGGGGTAATGATGGATCATCATTGAGAAATGCTTCAAGAAGAAGAATATCCCCCTCTAGGTCATAATAAGAGTCAGCAACTTCTGGTGAAGTTGGATCATCTTTAAGAGCAAGGAAAGCATCGACTTCCTCGAGAAGAAAATCACTATCCCCGAAGGGAGTGAGAGTCGGAGAAGAGGTAGAAATGATCGGGTCATAATAAGGAGTGGGATTGCCACTTGCGATCACATCAGAGAAACCGAGAACTTCTTGAGAATACTCCTCACAAGCCATTTCAATGACGTCGATTCGGTTCGCCGTCATATCATCGTAATTAGAGGAGTATCTCGAAGTTTGATCGAGATTGAATGTTACGGCTTCTTTTCCAACACGAAGAGTTAATTCTCCTTCGTACACATCAATCAAAGCACGTCCGGTCTTTAAGAAGGATCTCCCGAGAATTAGGGGAACTCGGGGATCGGCATCAAAGTCTACGACTACAAAGTCGGCCGGGAATTTGAACTTTCCTACTTTTAGGTAGACATCTTCGGCGATACCGATCGGTTGGGTAATCGAACGGTCCGCAAGTTCAAGAGTCATACAAGTAGGAGTGAGCTCCGGAAGAGAAAGCTTTTTCCACACGGATAATGGCATGAGATTTATGCTAGCGCCAAGATCGGCCAAGGCTAAGCACTCATCCATTCTGGGAAAATCACACGGTATGAGAAATTTGCCGGGGTCTCCAAGTTTTTCGGGTAACTTGTTGAGGATAACCGCCGAACAATGCTCATTCAAAGGAGTTCTAGCCATTTCACTTAATTTTTCTTTGTTTCCAATTAAAGCTTTAAGAGTAGAAGCAAATTTTGGCATAAGAATCAAAGCATCCGCTAAGCTAATTTCGAAACTCATATCTTGAAAGATTTTGTAGAATTTCTCAATTTGGTCGTTAGCTTTTTCACGGCGCTTTTCATCATTACGTCTCGAAGGATATGGAATTGACGGTTTCAAGTTAGGCATCGGAGCACTAACGGGAGTAACAACGGGCTCAGAATTTGTCATTTGAGGTTGAACTTGGACAACCAGAGGTTGAACTTGGACAACCAGAGGTTGGACGTCTTTGGTACTTCCGTTATTAGTAGGAGGCACCGTATCCTTTGTCACCTCGGTTTCACGTTCCACTACTTTAGGAGGAAAAGAAGAAGTAGTAGGAATCGTGGGTCCTTGATAAGCAACACCGCTTCGGGTGGTAATACCCTTCAAATCTACCTTCGGGTTAGTAATGGTATTACTAGGAAGTGTCCTTGATCCTGAAGTAGAAGCGGTATTGGAATTCATGAACTTGGTAAGCAAAACGGTTAAATTGGTCATTTGATTTTGCATGTTTTTGGGTTTGGTTTTGCATATTTCTCATAACCGCATCATATGAAAATCATCCTTCGACACACCTTGTGTTTGCGGAGCCGGAGCTTGGTAAGGTGGAGCTTGGTGAACCGGGGGTTGATTAATCGGAGGTCGATAAATTTGGCCTTGGTTGTAATTATTCCACCGGTTTTGGTTGTAACGGTTTTGGTTATTTCCTTGGTTTTGTTGAACGGGAGGAAAACCGGGAGGTCGAATTTGATTAGCAATCGGGGCTCGGTAACTGGTATTTCCTTGGTTGAAATTTGCAGCGGCGGCTTAGGAAACATACTCTTGAATATTGTCACGATAAACGTTGCCATCGGTGGCGGAACAATTTCGGTAAGAATGAGCACCTCCGCAAGTAACACAACTTTCCTTGACCGCTTTTACGGGAGCGGGAGCTTGGGATTTCTTATCGAGAAGTAAGGCTTTCACCATATCTTTAAGTTCGGCAACATCGGGAGAAATACCAGGGGTAGAACTGCTCGCACTCACTTTGGCAACAACCGGTTTGTTACGTGAATTACGAACTTTGGATTTGCTCTTAATGATTCTTAGGCTATCACGGGGCATTTTATCCAAAAAGTTATCACCCACGGCGGAATTCAACGAATCTTGATCATTAGAGTTCAAAGCATTATAGAATGTATCGAGTTGATGTAATTTCGAAAATCCATGACGTGGGCATGCCCAAAGAAGATCATTGAATCGGTCCCATGCCTCGTAAAAAGTTTCTTCAAATCGTTGTTGAAATCTTATGATTTCATTCCGAAGATTTGTTGTTTTGGAAGGAGGGAAGAATTTGTTGATGAATTTCGAAACAAGATCATCCCATGTAAGAATCGATCGAGGGGGTTCTTTTTCAAGCCAAATCCGGGCGGCACCCTCGAGGGAAAATGGGAAAAGCATAAGCTTTACCGACGTACTTGGGACGTTCGGGAACTTCATCGTAGAAGTGAGCATGAGGGTCTTCTTTGTCATGTCCAAAAAATTGTTTGTTTTGAACGAGGGTAAACAAACCGTGCTTAAGCTCAAAGTTGTCCGCGGTGATCTCGGGAACAACGATGGCATCCTCGTAACCCTCGGTGGGTGCTTCGAGCAATTGAGCCATAGTACGATTATCGGCCATCATAACTACGGGAGGAGCTTGATTTTCAATAGGTTCCACAAGATTGAATGGTTCAACAAAAGTTGGGTTGACTTGTTGTTGTTGACGGTTAGAATTACAAGATTGAGAACGAGTGTGCATGCACTAAAATGTAAAAAGAAAATTTATACTAATTTTTTTTCTTTTTTAAAATTTTTATATTTTTTTGGTTTTTCAACAATGTATTTTAATAACGGACAATGAGATAAGACACTTAAACCTAATTATCAACTCGCTTCTCGGTAACTCTTTAAAGAGAAAAACGCACAAAGGAGCGGAGGAGTAGGAAAGCGCGAAGCTATTAAAACCCTTTCTCCTTTAGGGTAGTTCCTCAGAACAACCTTCCTTATACCCCTCTTATAGTTTGTTAATCTCTTAAAGGTGAGCCATATTTCACAAGTGACACAAAGGCAAGTTTTAAATCTTTTGTTCGGGAACTTATTATGATAATGCTTCAGTTGAAAGCATTATATTGATGATGATTTTTATTTGTTTTTATAGACAATGTTTTTATATTTTTGATTTTTTTAAAATTTTTTAAAATAATAAGAAGAAAATATTCACAAACGAGAATGATAACTTCACGAGGAAGGTTCTTCAAGTCACTAATCGTCAAACCGTAACGATATTGTCGCAACACACCTCCCCGGCAGCGGCGCCAAAATGATAATCAACTTTTTAGGGTTAATTATATCAAATATATAGTATAGTATTACCGGAAGTATCGGTCTCTCGCTTCGTTATCCACAAAGTTTGAAACCGGACCCGGGTCGTTTATCCCCGACGAGGCGTGAAATTGACGGTTACGTTATTGGTTTGACTCTTGGATGCTTGAATAATCAAAGATATAATGGGTTTTCTAAAACTACGGGAAATTAATGCAATTTATACTAAGGAAAACCTAAGTCTACGGGAAAAACAATAAAAGGCACGGGAAATTAAACTTAAGACTACGGGAAAGCATAAAAAGGAAACTATCGGGGAAAGCATACAAAGGTAAATAATAACACTTAAAAAATAGGGGAAGCATAAATAAAGCGTCATAAAAAAATGAAATAACACTAAGTCTATGGGAGCATAAAATTAAGGCATTAGGCTTTTAAAATCACAAAAATGAGAACGGAAATTAAAACGACGCGGACTTAAAACCTAAATTTATCGAATTTTTTTTTAAAAAATCCCTTTTTAAAAAAAAAACAAAAAATAAAAAAAAAAAACAAAAGTGAAAATTTTTACTTTTTAATAAGTCCTAAGTGACTCTAAAAATCAGGAATAAAAAAACTAGACCAAAAACGGGGGTGGTTAAAGTGAAAAACGCGAAGAAAATAGGAACGGGATCGAATCTCGTTCTTTAAAAACCAAAATTTTACAAAAATGACCCTACAAAAGTAAAACTATTTTTCCTAGGTCCTAAGCGACCAAAAGAAAATTTTAAAAAAAGATTTATATTTTTTTGACTTTTAATTTATTTATTATGAATTAATTAAGATTTTAATCTAAATAAATTATAAAAAATACTAAACGATTTTATAAAAATCTAAAAAAAATACAAAAAGTAGCTAAAGTAGTGGGGAATCTATGAAAAATAAGTTGGTACAAACAGCTTATCACAATAAGCTGTTAAAATTCGAAAACAGCTTATAAGCGTCTTGGGGTAAAGAGCTTTAACAATTAAATGTTGCAACCGTCTACGGATGGTATTGAAGCTCAATTGGTAAGAGGAGGTTGTGGTGTTAAGGCGTGTGATAAGTGGGGGGTCATGGGTTCAAGTCCCATGTGACTGTCACTTTTTTAAACATTTTTTTCAATCTTTTTTACTGTAAACAGCACACAAGAACTAGCAACTTTAAAAAAAAACTTTTTTAGAAACTTAAAAATAAGCTGGGAAATAAGCAACAAAAAGTGGGCAGCAAGCACTTTTTACACTAAAGTCCTAATAGCTAAACCGGTGGCTATTTTAAACATAATAAGCAAGTGAAATTGGAAAATAAGCTCAAACAGGTAATATATTATACCTAATAAGCAAATGAGAACCAAAATGAGCTACGAATTTGAGCTAAAATAAGCTAACAAGACAGGATGCTTAATACTAGAAAATGACTTAAACTTAACTATTTTGCACAAAAGCTATGAATAAGCTAAGAACTGAGCTAAATAAGCTAGAAACATCTTAAATCTAAACTAATAAGCAAATAGGAACATAAAATAAGCAAGACAACGAGCTGAAAAAGAGTTGATAGATTTGCTAGTTAACCAAGTCCTATATTAAGCTAAACTGCTAGGACTTTTAAACTAAATAAGCAAAGGAAAACACAAAATAAGCTAAAATAGATAATGCCCTACTCCTAATAAGCTAGTAGAAACAAAAATAAGCCAAGTGGTTGACTGTATAAGCACTAGTCAAATTTATATATATATAGTATTAATCCCGTGAAAATTCTTTCCAAATTACTTCTCAAACAAGAGAAATAAAAGGATAAAATCTCACTTAAGAAAACACAATATGTATATTTTTAACCGGGAAGTATTTTCTTCTCGGGTCGTGTCCCAACGAAATCGTGAATTGAGATTTGGGAATAATTCGGATTCGAGTTAAGAATGATAAAGGATTTTTGACTTTTGAATTACACTACGAATTATAATAGCACAATCTAAAAACAATTAACTAGCACGAAATTTAAATGCACGAAAATTAAAAACGTGAGCTAAAACTGAAATTTAAAATCTAAGGCACTACTTTTAACAAATTTTATACCTAAAAATCACAAATTTAAAAAGAAAATTTTAGGAAAAAGAATTAGAATTTTTTAACTATTTTTGAATTTTTTATGAATTTTTAAAGAAAAATGAATTACTAAAAATAAACTTTTTCTAAAAATTAACACTAAAATTCTACTTTTATTTTTCAAAAATACTAGAATAGCCTATCTAAACTGGTTTTAAGAAATAGAATCAATTTTTACCCATTTTCACCCATGAAACTGGTTAAACCAAACACCCCTTAACTTTTGAAAACATGATTTGTTGACTTAAAACAGGTTTCAAAATTTTGTTAAAACTTTAAGACAGACTAAGCTTAGGCATTTTAAGGGAAAAAAAAGCATGGATACTAAATTATAAGCACAAGAATAAGCAAGGGAAGTAGTAAGCTAAATGAGACAGAATTGCATGAAAGCTTAAGAAACTTAACTTTTCATTAAAACATGAAGGATTACAAGGCTTAAAAGTTTAAAAATGACAGAATAAAATGACTAAAAACATAAATTTAAAAACATTAAAACTTTAAATTAATCTACTCCTTTTTCTCCCTCAGAAACCTCTGTCAGCTTTTCCTTTTATAAGCAGCTGTGTATGTAGCTGTTGTGTTAGTTGTGCTTTCTTTGGTGAGGAGAAATGTCTAAAGCAATCTTGGCCTTTAATTCTTTCTTTGCACCCAAGGGTAAAATCACAGCCCTCCATTCCTTTTTTTTCTTGAACCAATGGACTTCAAGGGGATTGCCAACGTGTATGAGAGGTGGGGAATGGTGGGGTAGTAATGGTGGGGTTGAGTGTTTGGCTGTATGTTAAGATTGTAGTATGAAAAAGACAATGAAGAGTGGGGGATTGGGTTTGACGGGAAAAGGGTTTAGGGTTTATGTTTAATTTCGTACAGGGGACGGGTTTGGGTGATGGGCAAAAAGAACCCCTTAAGTTGTGTTTGTCTCTTACACGTATGGTCCTTGTGGTGTTGTAAATTTTTAGGATTTGGCAGCCTTGGTCCCTCAACCTTTAATTGTTTATTGCAGGTATGGTCCTTGTGGGCTAACAAAGTTACAAACTTAACAGCCATTAGGCTGTTTGTTAATAACAGGCCTAATGGTGTTAGGCTTTTTGGCTTAGGATTTAATTTGGGCCCCAAATGGTTTATTAGTCATTTAAGTCTTCATGTAGGGTCTAAATGGGCTGACCCGACCTATTTAATGGGTACGGGTTGGCCCATTTTAGATTTCTTCATTTCCGGGTTCGGTTTTTCGTGCCCTTTCTAATGCCGTATTCCGGGGTTGACTTTGACTTTGCCTTGACTTCATTAAATGCACAAACGTTGTCGATTCGATCCGAAAATTTCCATTTTAGCTCCGTTTTCAATCCTTTTGAACCCTTGGCATTAGTTTTTCGCACTCTTTCCAAATCCGTGCTCAGTTTTATCCGGTTTAGCTTCGTTTTTGTCCTTTAGTGAATATCTGGTACCTGCACAGTACAAACATAAAAACAAGCATATTTATGGCATTTTATGTGCGTTTTTTGTCATTTAGGGTCGATTTTAAAGGTAAAAGGTATGTGTAATTAAACACATACCAGTATCACAAAAGAACAACAACAAGCCCTGGATGATGCTCTTGTTCCACGAGAACAACGTCTACAGATTGGAAGTTGCAACTACAAATTGAGCACCACATTCAAGCCTAAAGAACCTACCTTTCAAGTTGCTTTGGATGTTCTTTCTCTCACTCCTTTTTATCCATCTTTATTGATCACTGCTAGTGTCCTTGCTATATACATGCATGAATTTTAGACTACTGCCTCTTACCAAAAGCATTCCATCATATTCAAGCTGAACACAAAGAGATATTCTTTTGATTTGGATACATTCAGAAATATGCTTCAGATGTGTCCAAAACTTCCTGGACAGCAGTTTGTAGATCCTTCATTTGAAGAGGAAATACTTACTTTCATAAGAGAACTTGGCTACTCTGAAAACATCAAATTACTCTCTGATGTAAAAGTTGATATACTACCTTAACCTTGGAGAACATTTGGAACCATCATCAACAATTATCTTAGTGGTAAAGTTACAGGAATCGATTCACTTCGTCTCTTTAGGGCTCAAATCCTGTAGGGCTTGTATCACCAGATGAAAGTTGACTATGTCTACCTCCTATGGGAAGACCTAGTTTTTCAAATCGAGAACAAGGAATCACGGAAGACCAAATACATGTTCTACCTAAGATTCACCAAAGTCATCATCAATCACTTCATGTCACAAGATCAATCAATTCCAAGAAGAAACAAGGTGGACTGACAGATGGCTAATGATGATCCTATCCTCACTACCATGAGATTTATCCCTCAGCATGAAGTTGTTCAAAAATACAGTGCCATTCTTCCTGATAACTTAACCACTCAAGCTATGAAAGAATCTGAAGCGTACAAGACTTACTATGCTTTTGCTACTAGAAAGGCAATTCTAAAACCGAAGTATATACGTTAAACCACCAAGGAGAAGTCTGTACAAGCACCTAAAGCTTCTTCAGGTAAAAGAATCAAATTTGCTGCTAAGGTGACTAGATCAGGAAAGAAGAAGCAACTTGCTAAAGGACTAGAGACTTTGCCTGAAATTGCATTGGCTGAGGCTGAACAGATGAAACTGGCCATCGAAAGAAGCAAAACACAACTTCATAGCTCTTAACCCAGCGATTCAGGTGTACATGAAGGAACTGGTGTTCCACCAAGGGTTCTCGATGTACCTACATATGGATCTGATGATGAGAAAATGTCATGGAATTCTAGTGATGAAGAAGATGGCAATGATGAATCAAACTTAGGCAAACACGAAGATGATGATGATGTATCAAACTTAGGCAAAGACGAATATGATGATGATCAAAAAGATGATGATGATCATGAAGATAATGATGATCAAGATAATGATAATGATAACGATGATGGTAATGAGCGGATTGATTCAGATAATAATGGTGATGACTTTGTTCATCCCATGTTTTCTACTCATGATGAAGAAGATAAAGAAGAAGACAGCTTTGATCCTAGGGTTCAAACATCGTCTCATGTTGAATCCACTGATGATGAAGACAGTGATGAAGAAATTCAAGGTACGAATGTTGAGGGAGACAAACAAGATAAAGAGGAGACAAATGAAGAGGTCGAAGCAAATGAATTATATAGGGACGTGAACATCAATCTGGAAGGATGAGATATTGAAATGACAAATGCTCAACAAACCAATGTGCAACCTACTCAAGTAACAGAAGATACTCATGTGATAATCACCGCTCTGGTCAATCCTGAAGGTCAACAACAGAGTTCTTCTGTGTCATCTGGCTACATTTCTAACATGCTCAACCCCAGTCCAGATACAAGAATTGACTCTATATTCAATCTTAACACTGAGTCAACTTCTTTGGTAGATGTTCCGGTTACTGCTATTGCTGAGCCGCCTCTCTTGTCTGTAATAACCACTCCTCCACCACCCATTCCTCTCATCATACATCTGCAACAAACACCAACTCCTACACCAGCAACTGTTCTAAGCTCCTCCCTTCAAGATCTTCCCAACTTTGGCTCTTTATTTGGGTTTGACCATAGACTAAAAACTTTGGAAAACAACTTCTCAAAGTTCAATCAAATGAATCAATTTACTGCAGCATTGTTGATGTATACCTTGCTAACAAGATGCATGAAGCCGTCAAAACAGCTATTCAGTTACAATCCGAAAGACTCAGAGATGAAGCCCAAGCTAAAAATGCTGACTTCATCAACAAACTTGATGATAACACTAAGAAAATAATCAAGAATCAAGTCAAGGAACAAGTTAAAGCTTAAGTCTCTAAGATTTTGCCAAAAATTAAGAAGACTGTCAATGAACAACTTGAAGCTGAAGTTCTGACTCGTTCATCTAATGAATCTAAGACATCTTATGCTGTAGCCGCCAACCTATCTAAATTAGAGCTGAAGAAGATTCTCATAGAAAAGATGGAGAGCAATAAGTCAATCTACAGATCTGATGAACAGAAGAATCTCTACAAAGCACTGGTTGACGCTTACGAAAGTGACAATCTCATACTTGACACTTATGGAGATACTGTTTCGTTTAAAAGACGTAGAGATGATGAGGATAAAGACGAAGAACCATCCACTGGATCAAACCAGGGGTCCAAGAGAAGAAAAGCTAGAAAAGAACTAGAGTCTACCAGTGCACTAAAGGAAAAGACCTCCAAAACAATTGGCAAGTCAACTGAAGGGTCAAAATCACATCACACGTCTGCTGGCGAATCTGCTCAAGCAGAGGAGCCAATGTACACTACCAAATATTTGGAAGAACCCGCACATCAGGAGTTCAAAACATGAGTTACTAAAGATCAACCCAATAAAGAGACCTCTCAGCTTCTTGATTGGTTTCAGAAACTAGCAAAACCTCCTACTCCCGATTATGATTGGAACAAGACTTTGTCTGAGGCTCATGGACCTGTTCAACCTTGGCTAAGTTCTTTGACCCAGATGGAAGATCTGTGTGAGTCATTTAATGAGTTGATGGACACTCCCCTTGACTTCTCATTATTCGTGATAAATCGGCTTCAAGTTGATACTCTAACTCTGGAATTATTAGCCGGTCCAACATTTGAGCTAATGAAAGGATCATGCAAGAGTCTGGTAGAACTTGAATATTTCCTGGAAAAAGTCTACAAGGCAACCACTGATCAATTAGACTGGATCAACCCTGAAGGCCAGCAATATCCACATGATCTGCGAAAGCCACTACTATTGATACCTAATTCCTGAGGACGTCAAGTCATTCCTTTTTATCACTTCATCAACAACGACCTTGAATATCTAAGTGGTGGTGTCTCAAGCCGAAAATATACAACTTTAGTGACGAAGACCAAGGTTGCAGATTACGGGCATATCAAATGGATTGAAGATTTGGTCCCTAACAGAATATGGAGTCAAGTGCCAGTTAGCTATGACAAACATGCACTCTGGGGAATTTCACATTGGGGGCGAAAACGACAACAATTCTATGATTTGCGGTTAACAGGGAATATGCTCAAGATGTCTACTCCAAACGCAGAATCATTGCTGTCACGAAGCTTCAGATTGTCGAATGGCATGGTTACAAACATTTAGATTGGATCGCCGTTCATAGAGATGATAACAACCTATATACATTCAAGGAAGGCGACTTCAAAAGGCTTCGCCTTCAAGACATCAAAGACATGCTGATCCTTCTTGTTCAAGGCAAGCTGACAAATCTCAATGTTGAAGAACGTTTAGCTTTTAGTGTCTCTTTGCAAATGTTTACAAGAAGTATTGTCATCCAAAGGCGTGTTGAAGATCTTCAATTAGGTGTCGAGAGTTTCCAAAAGAAGCTCAACATCACAAAGCCGAATACGTACATATTTGATCTTAAAAGAAGGGATGTCTATACAGCATACTCCAATCCTAGAGGTTTCATCTATCATAATAAAGACAAGAAGAACAAATTGATGCGTATTGATGAACTCCACAAGTTTAGTGACGGTACACTCGATGATGTTTGGACTGCTCTTAATGATCGTCTGAAAAGGATTAGGATGGAATATCTACCACATACAATATGAAGACAGAGTGACAGGGAACGAGCAGCAGCTATGATTCAGGCGGTTGACAAACAGCTCAAGTCGAGGAGGATAATGAGGAGTTTGGAAAGATTTGTTGGTGGGAGACCGTACGGAGGAGACCTTCGGCTGCTAAAAAGAACCATATGATTTATCATATGTTGTCCTCATCAATAAAAGGTCCATCCTCGTACATAATAATTTGTGAATATATAAATAAGTAGTAAAAGACTTAGGCTTATATGGTGTTCGAGTATGATGATTTTTTAAGAATTGTTCACAAAATTCAAAATCTTTTAAAATTTTGTACTCAACACTATATAATATACCTCACAATTTAAGGGGGAGGCTTAAAAAAAATTTTCACTTTTTTTCTATATGTTATTCCATAATATTTTTCCCCGAACGTTTAATCAATTGATATCCAAAATATCAAGGGATTAACATTTTGGATAAGGGGAGAAAATGTGATTAAACTCAATCTAAATTACATCGAAATGTGATCACATATAATGGACTCTGTGTACTATACACTTAGCATGTACTATGATATCGATGCACATGTTAAGGGGGAGTTTTTAGTGATAATGAAAAACTTTCAAAGTGTTAAATCTTTTGATGTTTATATCAAACACTTTGATTGAAGTTTCCAAACATTTTGGAAGGATTATGATGAAATACCCAGAAGACCGACCATGTATTTAAATTTATGAAGTTATAAGGTAGTTAGGCATAGGTATTCAAATCCCATGATCCAGCCAGAACCGGAGGGATCTACCCATGGATAACCACTAGATAGTGTAGAAGTCCTTAGGTATGATACAAAAGGAGATAAAGTGAGAATCAAGAAGAGTGCCGACTGAGTTGGAGCTATTGCTGGAATAAACCCAACAAGGTAATAGTTATGAAGTCTCGGTAAGCACTGAAGGGGTTGAAGAATGAAAAAGAAAAGTTAAGATAAAGGGTGAAAAAAAGAAGCCCTCCTTACACTTTAGGCAGAAACCGGGTCAATACATAATCTGTCAGAAACACTAAGTTGTTTTTTGTCATGGAAGACAATCATGGACCCAATGACGCTATGCACAACCCTCCCTAGCAACTTAAGGTCTCTCAACAGACTCTTGTTTCATTTCTCACGGAGATTACACGCATTTTTATCAACTTCCTCACTCCGAGTTAGTTGATATTGAAAAGGTATAGTATGCTCCAGCCTCCGATCACAAAAACAAAGTGCACTACTGAGTCTAGAGCCAAAAGAGATCATCTATAAATCTTATTAGGACACTTATTCATTATAAACTAGTTTCTCACACATTGTGAAAACTAGTAATATCATTTGAATCTTACGCATTATCCCAGTGATTTTGCCAGAACATCCGAGTGACACTTAAGTATTCACAGTGAAGATGGAAATCCTTTTTGAGCCAACATTATACAAGCTCGTGGTAGGTGACTTGTACGATTCTTATGAATCAAAATTTTGACAACTGGAAAGCAACAATGGTTCGATTCTTATAAATCAAACTTGTTCTAGGTTATGAATCGACGATTAATGAATTTTTGAATTGCTTAAAACACTCGATGTGTCACAAAAACACTTTAGCAAGTGACATGTCGATTGATTTTCAAATCAATTTTCTTATTCAATCGGTGAGACAGTAACTCACGGGTTCACTCTTATCGTGATGTCTTATTTGAGACATTTCGGTAATGAGAACATGCTGAGCTTGATGAATCTAATACATATGTGTTAGAAAGATTCTATAATTTAGCTGGAAATCCTATCATGGAGATTCTTCTTAAGTTGAATATACCTGATCACAGGTCGATCCTCACGGATTCGAAGGTTACTCCAACCAAACACGAGCGAATGACAAAGCCATGTTTGTCCCCCCACTTTATTGCTAACTATTTTATTTCAAGAATATATAAAGAGGGACATAGAGGTAACTGATCCCAGCTGACTCACAGATTCATAGCATATGCTCATACCCGACTGACAAATATAAAGACATCATGAAAGCTTAAGTACATGTTTTAAGACTTCCGCTACTCTGATACCATACGTCCTTCTCAAAGAAACGAAGTGTTAAAGTTAAAGAACTTCGAGAAAGATGCATAATTACATCTTTCAAGTTATCAAATCAAGAATGGTATGAGCATGTCGGTCTAAAAGTCACAAGTTCACAAGATATCAAAGTTTACAAGATGGCGAAACGAGATTATGCTTGGTTGATGATCTCAAGTTTCTCAAGATCACATTTTTCACAAACAAGTCAAGATAAAGGAACAAGCTCGAGCCTAAAGTCAAAGATCACAACAACAATTCACAAGTTAATGATTGAAGTTAAAGACTACGAGCTCAAGACTAAAGTCGAAGCATAGTTTGCTAAGTTTAAATTTTTTTAAATTGGAGTGACCTCCCTTAGGGGGAGATTGTTAAGAACAAGAAAAGTCTCGGTCACTTCTAATATTAACTAGTCAAAGCCCTTAGTTAGTCAATGTTTAGTTTATAAGCTAATATGGCCCAAAGGCCCATGGAAAGCCTTACAAGGCCTATGGCCAGCCACCCTTAGAGTATAAATACCCTCTCCATACCTTGGAGAGGGTGTTGGTTGGTTGTATTCTCATTTTTACCTTAATGCGTTTCATGTTCTTTAGTTTCTCTTACTAAAATACATCCTTCCTTCCACACTTTCTCTCTCTAGTTCTTGGTTCATATATCAAAGATTACTTGTATTCTACAATTAGGACACGAGTTTGTTTGTTTGTTTAACGCATCTATTTTAATATTGTATTTGGGAGTGGTGAAGGCGGCGTGGTTGTTGTATTTGTTTGCAATTTCATTGGATCCATTGCCGAGTCATTTTGAAGGAAAAAACGGGGGTGAAGTTTCATCTGCAATGTTGTAAAAAATATTACCCTAATTTATATTGTGTTTTGTGCATATTTTTTATTATGTTATTGCATATGTGTGTGTAGAACAAAAAATATTTAATATGTATGTTTTTTGTGTTGTGTTAGTGCATAAGAGAATGTAATATGTTAGATTTTATGTTTGTTATGATTAAGACATCTGGTTGGTTATTTCATTTTTTTAGGATATAGATTAAAAGTGTATGTTTTATAGATTTTATGAATTCGTTATATTATAATATCACAATATAGTTTACATCATCTGGTTAAGGAATCTGTTTTGTTAATTTAAGTTATCTGTTTGTTAATTTAATGCATGTACAAAATATATAAGCACCCAAACTAGACGATGAAGAAACTAAAACTGAAGAACACAAAATCGAGAAAGAAAACTATAAGTGCCCTAATTTTTTATTATTGCCTTTTTTGTATATAGTTTTTGGTGTTTGCGTTTGGCGTTTAAGTCTATGCTATGTCACATATTATTAATATGAACCGACTGTTATATTGTCTGAATGTTTGATTGTTAAACGAAAGTAGCATCTGTTTGTTAAATTTATGGCATATGTTTGTATATTTTAGGGCATTTGTTTATTTATTTTAAGGCATCTGTTTGTTTAACTCAGGCGTCTATTTGGTTAATGCAAGACATCTGCGTGATAAGTTTTTATGTTTGAAATGTATGATATATTGTTGTACATGCTATAACATCAATTATTTGGAAATAGTGCATGACATGTCACGTGTAGAGCACTCTAAGTGTGAAAACGTACGCGTAGGTTGTATACGTGATGCGTATGAACTGACTTTATATGGTTTCAATATTTGATTGTTTAATGAAATTAGCATATGTTTGTTTTTTAAGGCATGTGTTTGTTTATTTTAACGCATCTGTTTGTTTATTTTACGACATCTGTTTGTTTAATGCAAGGCGTGTATTTGGTTAACGCAAGGTGTGTATTAGTTTATATGTATCGTGCCTTAACATTTATCGAAAAATGTATTAATTTGTAGTAATGATTAGCCTTATTTGATTTGTACTAAATGTATTTTGTAATTTTGAAGGAGATCATACTATGAAAGAGGGCATTCGAAATGATCTTGGAGGTTTAAAAAATAACTAGTTGGGAGCATTCGTGTCACATATGGTGAAGAATAAAGTTTCAAAGCGTAAGTGTCCTAATTTTTCATATTAATCGATTTTTATTTATTTAGAAATGATATAATTAACTGATTTTTTTTTCAGCAACCCGAATAAGTCCCCGGACACTAAACAAGAAGCTTCAAAAAGAAACTGAAGATTCAGATAATTGTAAGTTAAATATTTTTTAATTTTTGATTTTTAAGATTTTTATGTTATTTAAATGAATATGTGTAAATTTTATGTGTTATTTAAATGAGTATGTGTTAATTCTATTATTTAAATAATATGTTGTTTAATAATGGTTTCTGATACTATTGAAAATGTGCTACAGCTTCATAACTATTTTAAGGCACCTGTTTAAAAATATATTAAGGCATTTGGATATCATGAAAACTATTAAATATGAAGATCGTTATATTCAAGGCATTTGTTTATTATATATTAGGGCATTTGTTTGTTAATATTAGGGCATCTGTTTAAACTGATTCAGGGCATAAATTGAGTTAATCTTAAGTGTATGTATGGCTAATGTTTAGGGCATCCGTTTTAAATGATTTAGGGCATCTATTGGGGCATCTGTTTGGTTCAGCTGTTTATACAAATGGCTATAAATAAATGAATTATCCTCAAGTAGTTGCTGGTGTTTAGTTTCATATGGGTGAATGTGATAGACCTGATATATATTTCAATAAAAGCTTTGTTTTGAGTGTTCCTATATAATTATAGTTGGACAATGCAACTCATTAAATTCAAGGCATTTGTTTGTTAAAAATTAGGGTATTTGTTTTGTTGCTCTTTTCTGTGTGCTGAAACTGATCTTAAAAGCGTGTTTATTTGCTGAAATTTTGTGCTAAAATGTGACTTTAAGGGGCTGGTTGTTTTTTGAATGTTTTGTGCATTAACGTAATTTTTAATGGCCTGTTTGGTTACTGAAGTTTATGCAATAAAGTGATCCTTATAGGGTTGTTTGGCTACTGTTTCTTTTCCATAATAAACTGGTCTTTAAAGGGCTGTTCAACTGTGCAGAAATTTTATTATAAAGGTTGTTTGGCTGCTAAAAATTTTCCAGTGCAATGATCTTTAAAGGGTTGTTTGTTTGCTTAACATGTGTGTAGAAAAAGAAAAAAATGACCTTAAAAGGCTGGTTTGGTTGCTAAAATTTTATGTAGAAAAACGACCTTTTGGTTGCTGATTTTTATGTAGAAAAAACCTCTTTTGGATGCTAATTTTTATTCAGAAAATTCGTATTTTGTTTGTTGTTTGGTTTCTGAACTTTGTGCAAAAACATGGTTTTCAAAAGGGTTAAATGATTCGAATATGTTGAAAGCCATCCAAAGAGTATTTTTAATGTATCCGCCCTCTTACATTGTTGTTAAAAAATGTAACGTTTGCAAATCATATGGTTCTGTTGGTCAAACATATTAAGTTTTTGTATATATGTTTAGTGTATGATTACATCGTTAATCATATCAAGGCATCTGTTTGTGTTGAAAACAGGTTCTTATGCTAAAGCTCAAAAGGAGGTTAAAAACAGTCTACATGCAATTGAAAAAAGGAGGCTGAAGATCGAAGCAATATATAAAATTCAAAGACGTTTGGCTTGTCATGACTAAAAATGAGTAGGCACCTTATCATCACATTTTTGTCTTTTGTTATTTTTTTTTGTTGTCATACTTTTGGTTTAGTTCAACGGGATCCGTTTGTTTTTTGTTTTTTTCTTCTTATTTGTCCACATATATTATTTTAAGGGTGTTTATGCATATGTGGGTTAGGTTTGATATTAATGTGTATAATCTTAACAAATGGTATTTGAGATAAATAACTCGTTGGATAAGTTTTTATTTACTATATGTCTCGTTCAGTGATGCCATTCGATTTAATAAAAAAATATGTTACATCATTTGTAGTATGATAAGATCATCATATTAAATTAGGGCATCTGTTTGTTTTTTTAGTGCATATGTGAACACATTAGGGTATCACTGCGTATGTTTAGTGCATCTATTTGTATGTTTAGGGCATCTATTTATATGAACATTAGAGCATCATTGTGTTACAACGTATATTAGTATGATAAGAGCATCATATTACAAGTTAGGTCATGTGTTTATTTGATTATCACATCTAGAATAAGCGTTAGCGCATCTGTTAGTATGATTCAGGCATCACTCGCCTTGTTACAGCATTTTTTTGTATAATTATTGCATCAAAAATATGTATTACGACATCTGTAGTATGATAAGATCATCATGTTAAGTTAGGGCATCTATTTGTATAGTGCATCTATGAACATATAAGGGTATTTGCGTATGTTTAGTGCATCTGTTTATATGTTTGGGGCATCCATTTGTATGAACATTAGTGCATTTGTTTGTATGTTTAGGCATCCATTTCTTTAGTGAATCATTGTGTTACAGCATATGTTAGTAGGATAAGAGCATCATGTTACAAGTTAGGTAATATGTTTGTTTGATTATCACATCTAAAATAAGTGTTAGTGTATCTGTTAGTATGATTAAGGCATCACTCGATTTGTTACAACATTTTTTTGTATAATTATTGCATCAAAAAAATGTGTTAAGGCATTTGTAGTATAATTATTCTTTCATTATCTAACTATTTCCCTTCTCCTACAATCTGATCTGCAATAACAAACTTCCTTATATAATGTTGCTTATATCATATCATAATTAAAGAATATGTTGTGTTATATTAAATCATCATAAATTAATTTAAGGCATCTATTTATTTCATGAAATAGCATCTAATTGTTTTAAGGGCACTTGTTTGTATTATTTAAGGGCATCTGTTTCATTAAGGGAGTTTGTTTTGTTTAAGGGCATTTGTTTGTATGATTAAAGGTATTTGTTTGTATGCTTATGCTTGTATGTTTTAAGGGCATCTGTTGGTATGATTTATTGCATCATTTGAAATACTTAGACATCTATGATCCCATTAGCGCATCACTGTCTAGGTTTAGTGTATCTGTTTGTATGTTTATTGCATCTATTTGTATGAACATTGTGGCATCATTGTGTATATTTAGTGCATCTGTTTGTATGTTTTGTGCATCCATTTATATGAACATTAGGGCATCATTGTGTATGCGTAGTGCATATGTTTGTATGTTTAGTGAATCCATTTGTATGAACATTAGGGCATCATTATGTATGTTTAGTGCATCAATGTTAATAATAAAGGTGCATCGATGCTAAAAATAATAGTGCATCAATATAAAGTGGTCTTATTAAAAAAAAGATAGAATTCAACATGAAATTAAAAAAACATCTATAGAAATACTAGTGCATCATTATATAGAATGAAGTAGCATCACAGTTGCATAAGTTTCAATGATACATGGAATGAAAAATATCTTATATACATAATGGTTCTTAGGCGCATATGAGATGTGTAAACAAAACCTTACGTGTTTAAAAAAATGATATATTTTAAAAAGTAACTAAAATGTAATAAAGTTTATTGATTAACAATAGGAATATTATATCACCATAAGTAATCAAGAAAAAAAATCATTAACATTGAATTATTAAAAAAAGGGCATCGGTTTTTATAAAAATAATGCATCATACCTTACAAAGAATAATTAATCGGTTTAAGACATAGGTATCATTCATAACACTTCATAATGTTTAACCAAGTGGAAAAAATAAGTTTACATAAAGGTTCGATGTAACATCCGAGAATTTTCGAAATTTTAAATGACGATTTCAATATTTGACTTTTAGGGTCTGACTTGACTTATAAGAACGATCATCTAAATCACGTTTTCACGACTCGGACTATAAAGCAGTTTGACGTGGAATGACATTCCTGACAGCTTTTCAGTTTTGCCCGAGACCTGAAAACGAGCCGAAAAGGGCTAAAACAGCACCGCAAACATTTAACGAACAACATACAACGCGGACACACAAAAATAATTAAAATTGTTTTTAGTTTTCAGCATTTATTTAATAAAAATATTAAATAAATTATTCATCATTATTAATTAGAAGCGTTGTTGATAACGTGAATACTCGAGCTTAAATCCCTTTTTATTTCGGATTAGGCAAAAACCGGTTCGCAAAATGAATATGAGATATTTTATTAAATGTTATAAGATATTTAGAAAATATTATCAAGCGAATACTCATTTTTATCGGAAAAATGATTTGAAAAACAATGGCGCAAGTTTCGTGCGTTGAATCATTCGTTAAGCCGCTCAAATGAGTCCCGAACCAATATATTATAAAAGTTTCCCAAAACTTTCACTTTTGGTCCCTGTAAAATATTTACAAAACAAACCCTCAACTATTAAACATAATACAATTTGATATTAAAGTTTTATATAAATATAAAACTTATATATTAAAATTTCATTTACATCTCATTAGTTAAGCGTATTTTATTTAGAGTACTCTCAATAATACACACACTTCATCTCTTTCCTCTATCTCTCCACACCACAAAAATCTCCATAAAAAAAAATTTTCTAATCACCAGAAATTCTCCATCCCATAACTCCATACAACAAAAAATTTCCAAATCCAAGTGGTGTTTAGTTGGGATGTGTGTCCACAAACAAACATAATCTCCAACAAATTCTTCTCTCCAAAGCGTTGAACTACAACAAAAAAATTCTCTCAATTCCTCCCAAAAAAAACCAATCCCACCATTTCTCCACAAAACTCCACACCAAACAATCTCCAACAACTCCAAATCTCCTTCTCCACCCTTCTCCAACAGCCACCAAACAACATCGCAACCACCGAATCTTCTAACAACAACACAAACAACAATACATTCTCCAAACCACCCCCCAACACACAAAATCCACAACAATAAATCACAAAACAAAATCTCTCCAATAACCAGAGAGCCAAACAAAAAAGAGACAAAATCTCCAACACAAACAAGCTCATTCTCCACATCTCCATTAAAATTCTCCAAAAGTCCACCGCCAGCCAACCCGTCGCCTAACATTATGCCGCCGCCGCCGGAAAAGTTTTTCGACGGGTATTTCGGCCAAGACCAAATATACTCCCCCCTACTCCGATCTACCCGATCCCCAAAGTCACTCTCCCCCACTCGCGGTCTCCTCTCCCCCTCCGGCTGTCTCAGCCCGTGACCACCACCACCACGGTATCATCATCATCACCATAACACCACCACCATCATTTTCGACATCACCTGAAAAGGGTGCGTTCGTCGTGGGTCAGCCGTGAACCACCACAAGGGTGCGTTGGTTTTATAAACAGAAAAAGGTGCGTCAGATTATATCACCACAAGGGTGCGGTGTTTGTAACAACAAGCAAGGGCGCGTTTGGTTAGGGCCAACCACCTGATTTAAGGTGCTTTAGGTTTGGTTCGTCGGATGAGCAGCTCGCCTCCATGGGTGGTCGGGGTGACACGCCACCGAAAGGTATACGGGGAGGTGTCTTGGTACAAAAAGGGGTGCGGCTGGTTTGGTTTTGCACCGGTAGGGGTGCGTTTGGCTCGGGGTTTAGAACCACACCGGGTGCGTTGGGTTCGGGGCAGCCACCACCCTAAGGTGGGTTTGGGTGGCAGCCACCCAACAAGGGCGTGTTTGGTTCGGTTATAAAAACCAACAGGGGTGCGTTTGGTTAGTAGAAATAACAAGAAAAGAGTGAAGTGACTTTAATAACCATATAGGGGTGTTTGTTTATAGGTTTTGGCAGCGGGTTTAGGGTGTGTTTGGTTTAGACAGAAACGCCAAGGGGTGCGTTTGGCTGTCAAAACAGCCCAAGGGCGCGTTTGGCTTAACAGCCACGCACAAGGGTGCGTTTGGCTGTCCATCAGCCGGGTCGGGTGCGTGTGTTTGGCTGCGAAACAGCCGGGGACAGCCGGGGCGTCGGGTTGTTTGGTCGGGTTTGGTTTGCAACGGGAATGAGTGCGTTTGTTATTGTGACACCGAGACGGGTGCGTTTGATTGTGTTGACACCGAAAAAGGGTGCGTTTAATTTAAAAGTATTCGATTGTTTCATTTATTATCGAGTTAATTATAATGTGATGAAATCTATTAAAACTTGCGCGGTCTAAGTATAATATGTTATAAATATTAAAACGGGGTTGATATAAATCTATAAGCGATAATTAGATGTATTTTAGACGAGAGTTGAACTAAAAACGGACTTTGGCGCGTTTTATAACGGGTAATTAAGAGCAGAAAACAGAACTTGAGATTCGGGATTCGAGACCTTGAAAAGTTAGACTTTGGTTTACAAAATATAACAAATTATATTTTGACGGACGTTTTGATATAAAACGGGACTTCTAACTCCCAATAACGAAGAAACTGGAACGAAATCGAAAAAATACACTTTATAAAAAATAGTTATTTTTAATATATATTAAAAATGCAGATCTATAAATTAAACGGATTTGAGCACATTCGAGTTTTTCCGTTTCAGCCATACCGGCAAAAACAACGAAAGTGTGTTCGTGAATGACGTTTTACTTTGCCGCGAGGCTTATCAGTTTTAAAACTTGAGATATAGCGGGTCAAAACTAAAGGTCAACGTAAAAGTCAACGGATATTTTAATTAATATTAATACATTATGAGTACGATTTTAAATAGAAAAAAAAAAGTCGTTAATATATATTTCCATTAATAGTTTTTAAGATCATTATTTCCGTTCTAAAAACGAAAGGTCAACAAATAGTAATTTTCTTAAAATATATAGAGATTAGTTTATATTGGACGAAAATATTAATATACATAAAATAATACAAAGGGTTAAGGCATAAAGACGCGCAAGTGTATTTCTCATCACATGTATAAAGTATGTATACATATAAAAATATGGTATGTTAATTTGCGTGGTAACGATTAACGCCTCGTTACCGTATTTTATTACGTGTATTATAATAGAGCGACTAAAATATAGGTCGTGGTCCCGAGATCGTTGCATATTCGTATTATATTTAATTGGATAATTTGATCGAGTCCTTTGATCAAGGTGTGTTTAAAGCCACCATTTTTAAGTAGGTTTTCATATATTTTTGGGGTGATAACATGTTTTTAAAAAATGCATTTACAGGATTTGTTTACAAATTAGTTTTATCATACTCATATACATGGAGCTCGCATGTGGATACATTATTTAGACATCATTTTTGGTCACAAATACATACTTTACATTCGAAATGATTGTCGGATTACGATTTGATTGGCGCCTGCGGGGCCAACAATCATTACTGCCCGGGTGTTCTTAGAGGGAACACCCATGATGGGAATACATTATTTGTATCACTGCCCGAATTGGGTACATACAAGTCTACGTCCACATCTCATGAACTGTAACATCACTTGGGTAGGTGAGCGAGAATGTATAAGATCGATCTATTCGGTGTGGATCCTGTTCGGGTGATAAAGCTAATCACGCAGGTAACGAACATTATCGCGTGATTGTCCACGCGAAAGAAAATAAAAAAAGATCTATCCGGGATTGACAACCCCCGTTCGGGGTGACTAGCTATCACACTGGGAACGAACTTATAACATGCGGATTAAACGTGGACTAAAAGGGCCCCCCACAAATACAAAAATTTACTTTTGGTGACCATTAAATTGACCATGCATTATTATACAAATCTATTGGATAAATTGGAACATTTGGTGAGGGGGGAAGGTGTGACATAAAATTAACCATGCCTTCTTATAAAATCTTTAGATAATAATTGATACTTTTGGTGGCAATAAAAATGGGTCGAGCATATTTTAAAACATTTTACCTGGTACTGTGATGACATAGTGGATAAATATATTTTGGTTAAACTTTCATTCATATTAAACTAATCTAGAAACTCACCAACCTTAAATGTTGACACTTTTAAGCATGTTTTTCCTCAGGTGAATTAATGCATGACTATTTTGATGTGCATTGGAGTCTTACATTCAAGTTTTTCATGTGATGCAATTAAGGGACATCTATTGTTTAGATTTTCAGAAAATCACAGAAATGATTTAACAAACGACACTTTTTAGAGAGTTCGTTATCTCTTAGTATCTAGCCGCTGTGTATATGAAGTAGCACCCTCATTTGGTATTACCGCTGCGTTGTATGAATTTTTTGGGGGTGTTACAGATTGTATCAGAGCACTGGTTATAGAGAACTATGTTGCATATTTATACCCTAGACTATAACCGTTTTCCCACAATTATTGCATCACAACAAACAGTATTCAAAGTGCATACACCACTACTTGCATAAGTCTAATCATTACGTGTTGCATTAAGTCTTACGTGACATACATATATATAATATATATATGCTTGCAATTCTCTATCGCTGTTGTATTGTACGCTATTTTATATAAGAGTTATTATATAAATACCAGAATATTTTTAAGACATTGTGAGTTGCACAAATGGTCCTCATTTACTTCTTAGACAAGTGAGTTTGCACAATGGTCTCAATTACAACCTCAGGCAATTGTGAGTTCACATGTTCTCATTCCAACTCGTTAGACATTGTGAGTTGCGCAATGGTCTCACTTTTCACAGAACATTGTAATTGTACAAAACAATGGTCTCTAAGGATATTATTTTTTTCTTCATAGCTTTATACTATATCGTATTACACGGAGACCGTCATAATTTTGTTTACATGGAATTATGTATAAATCTAAGTATTACAAGTCTTGTATAGGCGAGACTTGTAATATGAGGATTGGTATGATAATTGCTATATTAACAAAGCCCGTCACAGTTCTGTTTACACGGGATTGTGTATGAATCTAAGTATTGCAAGTCTTGTATGGGCGGGACTTGTAATAGGAAGATTGATAGATCATCGCTCAACTATGTTTTATAGAGATCATTACCTTATTTACTCTAACCGAGTACTCATTAATTATCTTGAACTCTATTTGATCTCGCCTGGCAGTTTTTACTCCCAGCTTCCAAAGACGAGTTTTAAATCACTCGTCCCATACTCGGTAGAACACATGCATCGTCATGTCAACCACCTTGAAGGTTATGAGAGTACGCGTATTGCACCGGGAATTATTAAGTAGGATGATTTTATTAATGTTATTTTATTGAAAGGATGGGAACGCCTCTTCGTTAAATAAATAAATTATTAAATCACCGAACCAAAAGTTTATCTTTTCTTACTTAACATAATGGACGCTTCATTAAGTAAATAAGAACTAATAAATAGTGGGCTTACTGGTATCCGATATGACACGATATAAAGGTGTATATTGATTCGCCTGAAATCGATAATCATCAGAATCCGTTAAAAAGGGTCTAGAGACACAATCGTGTCTTACTACTCAGCAAAAATCTTAAGGCACACATGAGCTACCCTTTATCACATTCTAAGTTCTTACTTTAGCCATTGGCAAGCCTTGCAATCACGACTGTCTGTGGAGCTTAACAGAACTGAGTACAATATCCCCGTCACATTTTGTTATAGTAATTGACGATATGTCGCTACTGTTGGGTCCCAAGCGGGAATCCCGACTGAGATATACTTATCCAAATAGGTTATGCAAACACCCCTTAAACGAATAAAACACCTATCGAACGAAACATATAGTGTGGACCATTACAATTCGGGGCCACTAATAGGTAAGACTTAGGTCCCGCGTACATCCTAGTAATTCTGCCAAGTACTTTATTAATCATCGAACATACAGATAGTGGAAACGAGACTTCGTCCTCGGACATTTAGAGACTTGTACAAACATAACCACGCGACTACACTTTCTCCTTTGATGTGTTCTCTATTAAGAGGTTTGCTTCATAAAGCACTTATACAACAATAAAACTTGTCAATTATAATTCCCTAAGTACCTATTCTAATGGATTTGATATCCTGTCACTCGCCGAAATTTATGGATATTAAGAAATGTCGAAACATTAGATATTGCTGAATAAAGTTATCAGCGTCATGTTCAAATGGCTTAGTAAATTGTTCCTAGTCACACTAAGCGGATAACACAGATTTAATCTCGGGACGAGATTTCTTTAAGGGGTAGGTACTGTAACATCCGAGAATTTTCGAATTTTTGAACGACGATTTCAATCTTTGACTTTTAGGGTCTGACTTGACTTATAAGAACGATCATCTAAATCACGTTTTCACGACTCGGACTCTAAAGCAATTTGACGTGGAATGACATTCCTGACAACTTTTCAGTTTTGCCCGAGACCTAAAAAGGGCTAAAACAGCACCACAAACATTTAACGAACAACATACAACGCGGACACACAAAAATAATTAAAATTGTTTTTAGTTATCAGTATTTATTTAATAAAAATATTAAATAAATAATACATCATTATTAAATTAAACGTTGTGTGATAACTGAAAACTTCGAGCTTAAATACCCTTTTTATTTCCGGACGAGGCACAACCCGGTTCGCAAAATAAATATCAGATATTTAATAAAATGTATTATAAATATTATAAAATAATTAACAAGCGAATACTCATTTTTTAATCGGAAAAATGATTTGAAAAACAATGGCGCAAGTATCGTGCGTTGAAAACATTCGTTTAAGAGTAAAGTACCTCTCAAATAGAGCCCCGAACCAATATAGTAAAAAAGTTTCCCAAAACTTTCACTTTTGTCCCAGTAAAATATTACAAAACAAACCCGTCAACTTTCAACATAATAACATTTTGATCTAAAGTTATTAAATAAAAATAAAACTCTAATAAGTTTATAATCATTTCACTCTCAATAAACACACAACTTCATCTCTTTCCTCCGTCAACTTCCTACGGCCACCGCCATGACCCCCGCGCCACCATGGCCGCCGCCGGAAAAGTTTTCGGCGGTATTCCGCCAGAACCAAATAATACTCCCCCACTCCGATCCTAACCCGATCCCCCATAGTCACTCTCCTCCCCCACTAGACAGCGTTCTCCTCTCACCCACCGGCTAGTCTCACCGTAGACCACACACCACACTGAATCATCATCATCACCATAACACCACCACCATCATTTTCGACATCACCTGAAAAGGGTGCGTTCGTCGTGGGTCAGCCGTGAACCACCGCAAGGGTGCGTTGGTTGTTATAAACAAGAAAAGGGTGCGTCGGGTTTATATCACCACAAGGGTGCGGGTGGTTTGTAACAACAAGAAAGGGGCGCGTTTGGTTAGGGTCAGCCACCTGATTAGGGTGCGTTTTGGTTTGGTTCGGTGGGCAGCCGCCACCATGGGGTGTGTCAGGGTGACAGCCACCGAAGAGGGAGTCGGTTGGGTCCGTAGGACAAAAAGGGTGTCGGGCTGGTTTGGTTTTGCACCGGTAGGGGTGCGTTTGGCTCGGGGTTTAGAACCACACCGGGTGCGTTGGGTTCGGGGCAGCCACCACCCTAAGGTGGGTTTGGGTGGCAGCCACCCAACAAGGGCGTGTTTGGTTCGGTTATAAAAACCAACAGGGGTGCGTTTGGTTAGTGGAAATAACAAGAAAAGAGTGAAGTGACTTTAATAACCATATAGGGGTTGTTTTGTTTTATAGGTTGATGGCAGCGGTTTAGGGTGTGTTTTGTTTAGACAGAAACGCCAGGGGTGCGTTTTGCTGCCAAAACAGCCCAAGGGCGCGTATGGCTTAACGAGCCACGCACAATAGGTGTGCGTTTGGCTTGTCCACAGCCAAGCCGTGTTCGGGTGCGTGTGTTTAGGACTGCGAAACAGCGGACAGCCGTGGCGTCGGTTGTTTAGTGTCTGTTTGGTTTGCAACCGGGAATGAGTGAGTTGTCATTGTGACACCCAAGACGGTGCGTTTGATTGGTGTTGACACCGAAAAAGGTGCGTTTAATTTAAAAGTACATCGATTGTTTCATTTTATTATCGAGATAATTAAATTGATGAAATCTAATAATACTTGCGCTGGGGATGGGGATGGGGGAAAGGAATGGGGGGGGGGGTGGGGAGGGGGGGAGGGAGGGGGGAGGAAGGGGGTTGGGGGGGGGGGGGGAGGGGGGGTCTAAGTATAATAGTTATAAATAATAAAACGGGGTTGATATAAATCTATAACGATAAATGCATGTATTTTAGACGAGAGTTTTAACTAAAAACGAACTTTGCGCGTTTTAATAACGGTAACAAGAGAAGACAACAAAACATGAGATTCGGGATTCGAGACCTTGAAAAGTTTGTCTACAAAAATATAACAAAATTAAAATTTGACAGGACGTTAATGATATAAAACGGGACTTTTAACTCCCAATAACGAAGAAACTGGAACGAAATCGAAATATACACTTTAGTAGAAAAAGTAGGTTTATTTTTAAGTATAATATTAAAAATGGCAGATTTATTAATTAAACGATTAGAGCACTTTCCGAGTCCGGTTTCAGCCTTCCGACAAACAGAACAAAGTTGTTCGACATGACGTTTTACTTTGTCGCGAGGCCCCTTAACATTTTAAAACTTAGATAAGCGGGTCAAAACTAAAGGTCAATGTCAAAGATCCAACGGATATTTTTAATTAATATAAATACATATGAAGTACAATTTGAATGATAAAATAAAGTCGGTTAATCTAATATTTCAATTAATAAGATTTTATACAGATCATAATTCGGTTCTAAAAACGGAAGTCAAAAAATAGTAACTTTCTTAAAAAAATAAAGAGAAAATTTATATTGGACGAAAATATATATCTCCATAAAAAATACCAATAAGGGTTAAAGGCTTAAAATGACGCTCAAGTGGATTTCTCATCACTGTAATATGTATAGTAGACAAATAAAAATATTATGATTTTGTGTAACGATGAACGCCATCGTGGGTCTTATTTATTACGTGTATATAATAGAGCGACATATTTATAGGGTCGTGGCGAGATCGTTGCAGATACGGTAGTGAATTATATGGATTATATGATCGTGGTCTTTGACATAGGTGAGTTTAATAGCCCCATGTTTTTAACCTGGTTTTACATATATTTTTGGGGTGAGAACATGCTTGTTTACAAATGCATTTACAGGATTGTTTACAAATTAGTTTACATACTCATTTACATAGCTCGCTATGTGATACATTATTTGACTTCATTTTTGGTCACAAATACATACTTTACATTTGAAATGATTTTCGGATTACGATTTGATTGGCGCCTGCGGGGCCAACAATCATTACTGCCCGGGTGTTCTTGGAGGGAACACCCATGATGGGAATACATTATTTGTATCACTGCCCGAATTGGGTACATACAAGTCTACGTCACAGCGTCATGAACTGTAAATCACTTGGAGGGTGAGCGCAAATGTTATGAAATAGATCTATTCGGTTGTGGATTCCCCCCCGGTACGGCAGTATTAAGCTATCGCAGGTAACGAACAATATAGCTATGTCCACACGAATGAATAAAATAAATCTATTCGGGATTGACAACCCCCGTTCGGGTGACTAGCTATCACTGGGAACGAACGTTATAACATGTCCGGCATTATAACGTTGGGACTATAAGGCCCCCCGACAAATACATAATGGTACTTTAGGTGACATTAAATTGGTCATAGCATTATATATAAATCTTTGGGATAAGATGTACTTTTGGGTGACATTAAATTAACCATGCATTCTTTATAAAATCTTTTTAGGATAATATTGGTACTTTTGGTGGCATAAAATGGGTCGTGTATATATTAATAAACTTATTTTACTGGTAATCGTGATACACAGTTGATAAATAAATTGTTGAATCTTACCATTCATATTTAAACTAATCTATGAACTACCAACTTTAATGTGAGACCCTTTTAAGCATGTTTTTCACAGGTGGAATTAGATGCTAGGATTTATTTGATGTGCATTGGAGTCTTTACATTCAATTTTTCATGGTGATGATGGCAATTATGGACAACTATTATTTAGATTTCCAGAAAATCACTGAGATTTGATTTATACAAACGCCCCTTTTATAGCATTCTCTTGTATCTAGCGCTGTGTATTATGAAGTAGCACCCCATGTGGTATTCCGCTGCGTTGTATGATTTTTGGGGGTGTTATTTTCGACACAAAAATATAGACACTTATAGTGAATTAAATAATGTTAACCATTATATTCAATGTGCATTCGAGGTAACTGTAACCAAGCTCATAGTACCACTTATACACCACTTAAAGCAGTTCCACTCCAAAATACAATAGCCAAACACCCATTAAAACCACTTAAATTAAGGCATCTGTTTGGTTAAATTTTAAGGCATCTTTTTGTTAAGAAATGACATGTAGGGACACTAGATAATGTGAAAATCCCTTTTACATAACCAGATAAAGAAAGAAATTAATAGTACTCTATTTAACTGCACAAACAATTCAATGGCACCCTACATCAATTGCAAAGTCAAAATTCAAAGATAATGAGAAAAAAATAATAAAACGTATATCATCAACACAAAGCAAACCACTTTACATTTGTTTATTATGGACAACTATAAAGAAGGTAACCATGTGCAGAATTTAAATGTGACATTTTCCTTTTCCATCTAACATGCTAAAGGATGTAACTTTATGTGGAGTCGCCAATACCAAGGGTGCTTAAGGGAGGTCACTAACAACATAATTATCATGCATAATTTGAATTTCGATGATGGATTCATCTTTAGTCATTAGCTTATAACAGTAACAGCTCTTGAGGCCTTGTTGGTTTTGGTAGCATTCTTGTGCATTGTTCTTCACCTGCTGGAAGTCCCAAATAACACGGAACTTACCTACTATAGCAACTAGATGCTGTTCTTGCTTGCCACTCTCAGCCACCTTTAACACAATTGATAAACGTTAGTTATGAGATTCTAGATTCATATAGTACTAAACTATTGTCATAGTTATGTAGCAACCTTGCATTGACTTATGCATGTTATTTAGTAGGTGTTTGGCTATGGTTTTTGAGAACCGCTTATGTGGATTAGGAAAACACATTTTCAGCACTTCAAATAGCTGATAAGCATTTCATCAGTAGGTGTTTGGATACACTATTTATGTTTTCATAACACCCATCATAACTCTATAAATGGTGGTTGCTACTGGTTATAGCAATTTTAAATAATTTTGTTTATGCGTTTCATTAACGCGTATGCGCAGTTTCGGGTGTTCCGATGGTTACTGCTTTATAAGCGAATAAGGGGTCTTTGGATAGCTAATTATAGGTTCAAATACACAAATTGGAATTAAAGCTAAACTGAAATACTTAATTCATTTTCCTTTTACAACTACAAATCCATGTACCACAAGCGAAAGCTTATGCTCAGCTTCATCCTCGGGTTTCTGGGTATCCTAGTTACCTAGTTCAATACTTTTAACAAGTACGCTAGTAGGATCCTATTTAACCAGCATATATACCCTCATTATCAACAGGATCCCGTTCACTTTCTGTATTTTCATGGATCACTTTCTATATCAAATTTGTATATTGACCCGTCGACAAAAAAAAAACTCCTAGCACCGTATTACCCTATGATCATTTTTACAATTCGACTATACGAAACGTTGTAAACAACCAAAAACATACAAAACGTTATAAACATGCAGAAACGTGCAAAACTTAACATTGTAACCTTACCACTCGGCCAAAAGGGCTAATATTGACATGGTGATAATTACATTAGCAACAAATCTGAAGTCGATGCAATTGTATTAGAGAGTGTTTTCATCCAAATCTAAAATCCTTTTGTCTAAATTAATTAGGGCACTATTTACAAAAATGTATTAGGGCATCACAATGTAAAATTAGTGCATCGCAGTTATAAAAATCTCATTCAGACATATTATCAAACACATGGTGTGCAGTTTTGTAAACATGTTTTCCATGTATTTATTTCTCATTTTCGTTTCAAAATAACTATTCTATATAATGAATCATGTCAATAAACTTCTAAAATCGATACATCTAACCACAAATATGATAATTAACAAATTAAATGTCATAAAAACAAAAACCTAACTCATAAAAAACAACAATTAGTACAAATAAACTCTAGCAAACACATATATCAGCTTTTTGTTTGACCTAATATAACAAAACTAACAAAAATAAAACAGAAATATGTTAATAAACTTACGTTGTTCGTCGATTTGAGAAATTATAATGATATGATATCATGAATCTGATATACGTGACTCTGAGAAATTATAACGAGATGATTTCATCGATTTGTTCATCGATCTTGTGTTCTATGATCAGATAGGATCGTGATAGGATCGTGTAAGCAGATGTCGTGATTCTGATAGGATCGTGAATCAGGTAGGATCGTGATTCTATGATCGATCTGATAGGATCTGATAGTTCATCTATTTTTTATTAAGAGAGAAAAAATAGCGATCCTGGAATGACAGAAACAAGAAAAAGAAAAAAGTGAAAGAAAATAGGCATTATATATGAAGAGTGAAAATTTTAAAAACATTCCTTTGAAGAATGAAGGTAGTTACAATTAGGTCCCTGTAGTTTGGTGTGAAAAAAGGGAGGGGAGGGTGGCTTGGTCCAACATATATATACATATATATATATATATATATATATATATATATATATATGTAACACCCTCATTTTTACAGATAGCAGCGGAAGCTAATCTCGGGTATTACTTCAAGGTACAATAGTCATAATCATAGAAAACAAATCAAAAGAGACGTTTGTTGAAAATTTAGTTATCATTCATTTATTCATCAGAGTTTTTACAAATGAAAGGTCCCAAAATCTAAAACATAAAGTTTAAATGATAACCGTTTTGCCATATTCGAGTCCACGCCACTCCATGCCATAAGTTGCTTAATTACCTGAGATAGATAAACATGCTTAAAAGTCAACACAAAGGTTGAGTGAAATTCATAGGTTTAAGTTAACTAGTTTGAATGCAAATTCGATATTGGGTTACGTTGTTATACAGCCGTTATTTGTAAAACAATATTATTGCCATAAGCTCATAAATCTGAAGCCTTGGGATATAGAATAATCACATGTTATAGCCCCAATGGGTGCCTTTGCCAAAACACCCGCAGTTATATTCTAATGATGTGCAATTAGTTACCGATATCACTGGGTACACCAATCGGGGAGTCCAGCCCAAATAGATCTATTCACAACATTCGCGCTCACTCCGTAGAGTAATTAACGGTTCATGATATTGGGGACTTAAAGGCAAAAGTAGTTACTTAGGCAATAATAAATCAGGATAGCATACAGAAAATATTTGCATTCATGGTTTATAGCATGTACCCCCTCACGGGTTTATAAAACATTTGAAAGATTGAAATGCGAGGCTATGAATTCACCTTAACAGTATAGGGAAATTTGATTGATAGCAAAGGTATATGGAATGAAAGTAACGGCTCTGTCACACGCAACTTAGGGTAATATGTCAAGTCTTAGTTTGATTATTTATGTTTCAAGACTTTATAAAGTATAATGTATATCTTTGATTCAACAATTTATGTAGTATTGTATCACCGTTCGGGCTATCATAATCCAGAGGCTACGCAATATTATTTGAGGAGCCAGGACACTTTAAATCGTAAACCCAGCAAACTCGTCAAAACAAATACCCAAATGGAACCCCTCACATGAAATTCCCTAGTATTGTGATACGATAAGAATATAATGTTTTATAATTTTTAAACATTTATTTTTATAATTAATATAAAAATATAATATTTTAATAGTTTGTAAAGTTGGCAAAATATACCCTTGGATTATAAACTTTTACGAGTTTAGTCCTTTATATAAAAAGTATTTACATATTAAACCTTTAACTTTGAAACTTGGCAAAATAGGTCCTTATAGTTATAACTTTGATAAAATGACATTTTCAGTCGCTTTAGTTATAAATTTCAGAAAGTTACGATGTATACCCTTATGCATGAAAAACGTATCATTTTTAGTCCAAAATCCATAATAATGATATTTTTCAATATGAATAGTAATTTGAAAGTTATAGCTTATTAATATAAGCTAAAATATGAAGGTTTAACGTAACGAAAGTTCAAAATAACGATTTGTTAAGCTAGAAATCAAAACGGGTCAAATTAGAGTTTTAAAATGAAAAGGCGCGGGTTTTAAGCTTCAAGCTTTTAAGACATAATGAAATACTTATAATATTGTTATATAAGCTTAATAGAATAGATTATAACAATATTTTACAAGTTTAGCTTATAGATTAAGCAAAAACATGAAATTAGGGTTTCATGAGCTCGGTTTTGATCAAAAAGGGGAAAACACATATGTTTTTGAGTTCAAAGCTTTTAAAAATGGTTTAAGCATGATTATATGAACATTATAAGAGTATTGAAACAGAATGTGAGCTTATGGAACCTGGTTTTGAGCTTATAGCTTGGAAACGGGTCAAAATGGGGACTTTTAGCTTCGTACGCCTAGAATAACAACTCCGGGGCTTCAAGGCTTGGTTTCTTCACTTGTTTTCTGCTCTTGGGACTTCTTAGGACTTCTCTTGATGTTCTTGATCAGACCTTGGACTCCATTGATGGTTAGAAAGAAAGATTGAAGGTGTGATTTGAAATGGAAGGGTTTCACCCCTTTATATAGGTGCGAATTCACCTTGGTGGCCAAGGAAACTTGGTGACCAAGGCTTGGACATGTGTAGCAGCTAGGAGATGATGTGGAGAGGCTATGGCATGAGTTAGCAAAGCTAGAAACTAGCATGGAGGTGTTGGAAGGTTTTTAAGGGGTGTTTGTTGCCGCGGCTTGAATGGAGGAAAAGAGAGGTGATGTGGCCAACTTGGTGGCCAAGTTACTCAAGGGAGGTGCTTGCTAGGGTGCTTGTGACCTGGTTATGAGGTCATAGAGGTGGTAGGATGGTTGCTTGGTTTTCAAAATAGGTAAAAAGGAGGGAAAAGGAGTATAGAGTTCAAACTAGTTCGGGTTAGGGTTTTTGGTTTAAATTTCGTGTACATTGGGTAATAAGGATGGATTATGAAATGTAAGGTTGTATATTAAGTATTTATAACTTAATTGATTAGTGGTTTAGGTTTAAGATGGGTAAAAATGAAGAAATGAGTCACGGGTTAGAAACTAGCTCGGTTTTAGGGTTTAGGGTTTCGTTTTAGGTTTTAAGGTTTTTAAAATATGTATGAGAGCTTATGAGTAGAGTAATTAGGGTTTACATGTCACATATTGAGTGTAGTAGCTTGTACAAAAGTGGTGGTAAAGAAACTAGAATGAAAACAGTGGTAAAACGGCTATTTTAGATGTCATGCTTAATGACTTGTACATTGTGCTTTTAAGGACTGGTACATTGACTTGGAGGGAGTTTATATTTCAAATGAGATGTATTGATACTTGTACACATGCTTTGAATACTTATACATTGATTTTTATATGTATACATTACATATAATTAAGGTTTAGAGCTAAACATTTAACGTTTAAAGCCTATCTTGATATAACGTTGCAAATGGTACATTATATGAGTAATGTACTTTGTAAAAATGATATTAAGATATTGACTTGACATATTAGGATGTTTATATGATATAAACATAGATATAAATGGCATAGGTAGGTTGTGTGAGCTTGTTAACTTTAGTTATGCAAGTAATGTAATAAAGCAAAAAATTTCCCCATAATAAGTTGGTTCATATATAATAAATAGATATTACATTGAATCTAACTTAATAGATGGATATTTATATTGATGAAAATTATAGGTTGTTATAGTCCCCCATCCTTACAGAAATCTCGTTCCGAGATTTAATTGGATGTTGAAGTGATGTTTGAAAACAGATGAGGATATTTGGCACAAATTTCATCTTCGCGTTCCCATGTAAATTCTAGTCCTCTTTTAGAGTTCCATCGCACTTTGACTATAGGAATACGACTTTGTTTTAGATGGTTGATTTCACGATCCATAATTTCCACTGGTTCTTCTACAAAATTAAGTTTGTCGTCGAGTTGAAGTTCTTTCATTGGAATGATGAAAGATTCATCGGATAAGCATTTCTTGAGATTATAAACGTGAAAAGTATTATGAATGTTACTGAGTTTTTCAGGAAGCTAAAGTTTGTATGCCACTGGGCCAATCCGTTTAAGGATTTTGAATGGTCTAATGTATCGGGGATTCAGCTTTCCTCGTTTTCCAAAACGAATGACACCCTTTCGAGGTGATACTTTTAGCATAACGCGGTCTCCAACTTGAAATTCTAAAGGCTTTCGTCTTACTTTGGCGTAACTTCTTTCCCGATCTCTTGCAGCTTGTAAGCGTTGACGAATTTTCATGATCTTTTCAGTGGTTTTATGAATTATTTCTGGTCCCGTGAGTTGAACATCTCCAATTTCGGCCCAACAAACAGGTGATCTGCACTTCCGACCATAAAGTGCTTCAAATGGTGTTGCCTTAATACTGGCATGGTAATTGTTATTGTAGGAGAATTCTACGAATGGTAAGTGTTTTTCCCATCCTTTTCTGAAATCTATAACACAAGCTCGTAGCATGTCTTTGAGTGTTTGGATGGTTCTTTCACTTTGTCCATTGGTTTCAGGATGATATGATGTACTCATGTCTAATTGAGTACCCAAAGCATTTTGCAATGACTGCCAGAATCTGGATGTGAAATGACTGTTACGATCCGAGATGATGGATACTGGTACGCCATGTTGAGAGACTATTTCTTTGATGTATAACCTTGTAAGAGTTTCCATACTATCAGTCGCTCGAGTAGGAATGAAATGCCCAGATTTGGTAAGATGATCGATAATGACCCAGATGGTGTCATGTCTATTTGATGTTTTAGGGAGTTTTATGACAAAATCCATTGTTATCCTTTCCCATTTCCACATAGGAATTTCTGTTTGTACCAACAAACCAGATGGCTTTTGGCATTCCGCTTTAACTCTAGAACATGTCAAACATTTGCCAACATATTCAGCGATGATTGCCTTCATGTTAGGCCACCAATATAGTTTCTTTAGATCTTGATACATCTTGTTAGAACCCGGGTGAATGGAATATCTTGATTT
>BQNB010007106.1:72500-94780 GCA_026074375.1 Tanacetum coccineum
GTTTTGCACACACAGTTCATGAGATCTATGAATACAGCAGGTGTGTTAGTTAAACCAAATGGCATGACTTGAAATTCATAGTGTCCGTATTACTTGTTCTTGAAAGCAGTCTTGAATACCTTCGTTCTTTACTCTTAGTTGATGATACCTGATCTTAAGTCGATTTTTGAGTAAACGCTTGAACCTTGAAGTTGGTCGAATAAGTCATCGATCCTAGGTAATGGGTAACGATTCTTTATGGTAAGTTTATTCAACTCTTGGTAATCGATGCACATTCTAAAAGATCCGTCTTTCTTTTTAACAAGATTAAGGACAGGAGCTCCCCAAGGCGATCTACTTGGTCGAATGAAACTGGTCTGCTAATTCTTGAAGCTGGTTAGATAACTCTTGCATTTCTGAAGGAGCCAATCTATAAAGTGTTAGGGCTATAGGCGCTGCTCTGGGAATTAAGTCGATTTGGAATTCTACTTGGCGAACAGGAAGAAGACCAGGTAGATCTTCAGGAAAAACATCTAGATAAATTCTTTGAACTACGTGGAGGTTTTAGTCTTTCTTGTCTGTTTCTTTTCCCATTACTTGGATCATGAAAACTCTGACAACCGCGAGAATATAGACTTGCGGTTTTCGATACAGGATATATGATTTGTCAGAGTTTTACTTTGTCACCTCGAATGATTACGAGTATTCACGTTGATAGGAATGGTGAACCACTTTCTGTCACAGAGTATTTGTGGCATGATACTTGGAAACCTGTCCATACCGATGAAATGTCGGGAAAACCTACCAAGTTTTAATTGGCTGAGATCGATTTCAGACAAGTTGATTTAACAAAGTTAGAGTGCAGCCTTTGATAATGGTGTTTGTGCTTACTAAGTTTCCGTCAGCCATTTCGATATCATAAAAGGTATCTATTGTAATAGATGGAATATTTAGCATAGAGGCAATAGATATGGATATGAAGCTTCTATCGGCTCCAGAATCAAATAATACTCTAGATAAATGTTGATTTAGAAGAAACATACTCGTAACTACGTTCGGGTCTTGATGAGCATTCCTATCTCTTAGCATGCAGGCTCTTCCCTGGGCATTGATGTTGGTCTTTCAGCACTAATTTGTATAATGCCCTTTTTCTCTACAGGCATAACAAACAACTGTCACAGGTAGTTGATTACTTCTAGTGGCTGGCTTCTTGTTTCGGCAGTTCTTGGTCAAATGGCCCACCTTGTTGCAAGTATTACACTTACCAGTACAAAGTCCGATGTGATGGAGATATAATTTCTTACATAATGGGAGGTCTCCAGCATACCTATTGTTTTCTGATAGAGTAATAGCATAAGCTCTAACAGCTTTTTGCCTTCGGTTTTGTTATAGTTGGTGATTATTGTAGCGATTGTTGGTGTTGGTGTTACGATAGTTGTTGTTGTTGTTGAAAGTTCTTCTGTCGTCAAACTTTCTTTTGTGGTCATTTGATACTTGTACTGGAATATGCTTGGTTACTTGATCAATTAGCCTTTGGGCTATGTTAATGGCTTCCTCTAAAGTTTGAGGTTTAAAGGCAGTAACATTTCATTCAATGCTTCGAGGTAGTCCCCCGATGAAAGTTTCCAAGAGTTTCTCGGTGTTTGGCACCATGTTCGGGCATAAGATTGTTAATTCTTAGAATCTTCTAACGTAAGGTTTAAGATCATTTCCCTTTACAGTCAGGTTGTAAAGTTCTTCTTCCATTTTTCTGACATCAGTTCGGGGACAATACTTGTTTGTCAGAAGACTTTTTAACTCAGTCCAGGTGATTTGATTGGCTTGCTCTACTCCCATAGGTTGGGCATCTGCATTCCACCAGGACAAGGCACCATCAGTCGGGGTACCAGTAGAAAATGTTACTTTGTTTTCTTCAGCACATCTGCTATGAGAGCATACTGATTCGGTTCGTTCAAACCAGCGGATAAGGCCATCTACTCCTTCCGTTCCATTGAAGTAGAAAAGTTGACAACTGATGAAGTCTGGTATGTGTTTAATTACACATACCTTTGACCACTAAAAACGGACTTAAATGACCAAAAACGTACCAAAAATACATTGTATTTGTATGTTTTGTATTTGTATTGTGCAGGTAACGGATAACCAAGAAAAGGACAAAATCAAAGCCAAAAACGACAAAACCAAGCACGAGAACGAAAAGAGCATGAAGAGAAGTCAAAATCAACCCCGACAAAGTCAAAGCAAAGTCAAAACCAAAAAGTCATCAAGTCAAAGAAAATACAACTTCAGGGACTAAAGTTGTCAAATCCCTAAACTTGAACTACAAGGACTGAAGTTGCAATTATGCCATATATAACTTTAGGGGCTATTTCTGCCAAACCCTAAAGTTATATAACCAAAAGGACTAACTGTGTAATCGCTCTATACACTTTGAGGGGTAATTTTTGCCAAGTCTCCAAAATATTTACACCACAAGGACGATTATTGCAAATGAGACACACACCTTGGAGGGCCATTGTTGCCAAACACCAAACTCTCACCCCTGTCACTTTTATAAACCTTTTCCCGCCAATGCACAGTAACCAAGTACTGTTCATTGTCTCCTACCTCCTTGCAACCAAACAAAAACTCATTAAAACCATAAACCCTACCCCCCCCCCCCATGGCTCTTATGTCCACCCTGGCAATCCCCAATTACCCTATTTGACAATGAACAGGACAAAATCATCAAGGGTCAAGATTAAAGGCTTGGGCATAAAGGCAATTTGAAGGGCTAAGATAACTTCTTAATTCTCCTTACACAACAAGCACAGCCTCAAACCGCCTCAGCAAAGAAACACATATGAAGACTTTAAGAGGGTGACCTAGAATCTTCTTAGTACTAGTATAAAAAAAGCTTATTTGTAAGCCCTTGGGAGGAGAGTTTTTAGTTTTTAAGTTTTTAACCTAGTTAATTTTTATTGTAATCTTTTAATATTGTAACTTTCTTTTGAGAATTAATGAAAATTCATTTTTAACTTTAAATCTGTTGTTCTTAAATTAGTGCTAAAAATCTTTCTTAAGCTCTCATAAGCTCTCTATTAAGTTTATACACAACCTGTTTTCATTAAGCAATTTAAAGATATTAAGTGTTAAGAAAATTCACCAAAAATCCCACCCCTAAAATTCCTAAGCTTATTTTGGAAGAAAAGCTAGCCCTAGAAGAGCTTTTAAGACCCACTAGCTTGTCTTTTACAAGCTAGAGCTAGTAGAATCCTTGATTAAGCCCTGTTTTGAGCAAGGGTGTTGTAAGTCTCTCTTTTTCATATTTTTCTTATTTTACTGTAGCATAGCTTATCTTTGCTTATTTGCTGCTTATTTGTGCTTATTTATGTGTTTTTATGTTATTTTGTCTCTATTGTTGCCTTGACATCATTTACTTAAGTTTTTATGCAAAACTGCCTATTATTGCTTCAAAACTGCTTATTGCTTAATTGCTTATTTAAGTGCTTATTCTCTGTTTAGATTTGCTTATTTATGCTTAATATGTTTATATGTTTATCTGTCTTTAGATATTTTGGCTTAAAACTTTGAAATTCAGTTTAAAATTTGATTTGAAAACCTTAAAGGGGTGTTTGGCACAAGGTGCCAAAGTGGGTCAAATGGGTGTTTAAAAAAGTGTGGGTCACTTTGCCAATTTTGGCAAGCATTTTATTAATCAAAATTTGCTGTTTTCAAAAGTTTTTAAGTTTCAAAGCTTGATTTTAAGGTTTTTCTATAAGTCATTTAAGTCCGTCGTCTTTAAAAAGGGTTTTAAGAGCTTATTTGCTTAAGCTGTCCAAAAACTCATTTTCAGGCTTGTTTTAAATTTGTTTTAGTGTCTAAATGCAGTATGCAAGTTTGGTTTAAGAGTCTTAAAGTTTGTTTTAGGATATAGTGAAATCTGTTAAAATTTTTCTAAGTATTGTGACCTGAACAAACAACTTTTTCACAAGCATTTTTCTTGGCTTAAAATAAATTGTGAATTCATTGTTGATAAACCAAAAAGAACCAAAAAAAATTAGTGTAAATTTTCTTTTTATATTTTAGTGCATGCGCACTCGTTCTCAATCCCGTAATTCTAACCGTCAACAACAACAAGCCCCACTGGCTTTTGTTGAACCATTTAATCTTGAAGAACCTATTAAAAATCCTGATCCTCCCATAGTTACGATGGCCGATAATCGTACTATGGCTCAATTGCTCGAAGCACCCACCGAGGGTTACGAGGATGACATCGTTGTTCCCGAGATCATCCCGGACAACTTTGAGCTTAAGCACGGTTTGCTTACCCTTGTTTAAAACAAACAATTTTTCGAACATGACAAAGAAGACCCTCATGCTCACATCCGTTATTTCAACAAGATCACTTCTACGATGAAGTTCCCGAACGTGCCGAGTACGTCGGTAAAGCTTACGCTTTTCCCATTTTCCCTCGAGGGTGCCGACCGGATTTGGCTTGAAAAAGAACCCCCTCGATCGATTCTTATATGGGATGATCTTGTTTCGAAATTCATCAACAAATTTTCCCTCCTTCCAAGACAACAAATCTTTGAAATGAAATCACGAGATTTCAACAAAGATTTGATGAATCGTTTTATGAGGCATGGGACCGATTCAACGATCTTCTTCGGGCATGCCCACATTATGGATTTTCGGAATTGCATCAACTCGATACATTCTACAATGCCTTGAACTCAAATGATCAAGATTCGTTGAATTCCGCCACGGGTGGTAATTTTTTGGATAAAATACCTCGAGAATACCTAAGAATCATCGAGAGAAAATCTAAATTTCGTAATTCACGTAACAAGCCAGTTGTTGCCAAAGTGGGTACAAGCACTTCCACCCCCGGTATCTCACCCGACGTAGCCGCTCTCACCACCGATGTTGCCGAACTCAAAGATATGATGAAAACTTTGATTCTCGATAAGCAAAAATCCCAAGCTCCCGCAACCGTAAAGGCGGTCGAGGAAAAATGTGTAACTTGCGGTGGTGCTCATTCGTACCAAAATTGTCCCGCCACCGATGGCAACGTTTATCATGAAAATATTCAAGAATATGTTTCCTAAGCCGCCGTGGCTAATTTCAATCAAGGAAATACCGGTTACCGAGCCCCGATTGCTAATCAAATTCGACCTCCCGATTTTCCTCCCGTTCAACAAAACCAAGGAAATAATCAAAACCGAGGGAATAATTACAACCATGGACCAATCCACCAACCCCCGGTTAATCAAGGACAAATTTATCAACCCCAGGTTAATTAACCTCCAGCTTACCAAGCTCCGGCTCCTCAAACATAAGGTGTGTCAAAAACTGATTTTGAGAGCTACGTCAAAGCTAATGATGCAGTGATGAAAAACATGCAAAGCCAAATGTCCAATGTAATGGACTTGCTCACCAAAATTGCAAATTCTAGTGCCGCTTCTACTTCAGGATCGGGTTCTCTTCCGAGCAACACCGTTGCTAAGCCGAAGGGTGAACTAAAAGCAATCACCACCTGAAGTGGTGCCTCTTATGATGGACCTCAAGTTTCACCACCGACTTTTTCTCTTCATAAGGTGGTGGAAAATGAACCCGAGGTGAAAAAGGACACAGTGCCTCCTACTAATAACAGAAGTACCAACGACGTCCAACCTCCGGTTGTCCAAGTTCAACCTCATGTACCAAATTCTGAACCCGTTGTTGCTCCCGTTAGTGCTCAGATGCCTAACTTGAAACTGTCAATTCCGTATCCTTCGAGACGTAATGATGAAAGGCGCCGTGAAAAAGCTAACGACCAAATTGAGAAATTCTACAAAATCTTTAAAGATTTGAGTTTCGAAATTAGCTTAACGGATGCTTTGATTCTTATGCCAAAATTTGCCTCAACTCTTAAAGCTTTAATTGGAAACAAAGAAAAATTAAGTGAAATGGCTAGAACACCTTTGAATGAGCATTGTTCGGCGGTCATCCTCAACAAGTTACCTGAAAAACTTGGAGACCTTGGCAAATTTCTTATCCTGTGTGATTTTCCCGGAATAGATGAGTGCTTAGCCTTGGCCGATCTTGGCGCTAGCATAAATCTCATGCCATTATCTATGTTGGAAAAACTTTCTCTTCTGGAGCTCACTCCTACTTGTATGACTCTTGAACTTGCGGACCGTTCGATTACCCAACCGATCGGTATCGCCGAAGATGTCGACGTAAAAGTAGGAAAGTTCCAATTCCCGGCCGACTTTGTAGTCGTAGACTTTGATGCCGATCCCCGAGTCCCCCTAATTCTCGGGAGATCCTTCTTAAAGACCGGACGTGCCTTGATTGATGTTTACGAAGGAGAATTAACACTTCGTGTTGGAAAAGAAGCCGTAACATTCAATCTTGATCAAACTTCGAGATACTCCTCTAATTATGATGATAATTCGGTTAACCGAATCGACGTCATTGAAATGGCTTGTGAGGAGTATTCTCAAGAAGTTCTCGGTTTCTCTGATGTGATCGCGAGTGGCAATCCCACTCCTTATTATGACCCGATCGTTTCTACCTCTTCTCCGACTCTCACTCCCTTCGGGGATAGTGATTTTCTTCTCGAGGAAGTCGACGCTTTCCTCGCTCTTGAAGATGATCCAACTTCACCGGAAGTTGATGACTCTTATTATGACCTGGAGGGGGATATTCTTCTTCTTGAAGCATATCTAAATGATGATCCATCACCCCCTCCCAATCAAGGAAATTATTTGCCAGAAATTCAAAAAGAACTTAAAGTTTGTGAAGCTAAAACTGATAAATCTTCAATTGATGAACCTCCCGAGGTCGAACTCAAGGACTTACCTCCTCATCTCGAATACGCATTTTTGGAGGGTGACGACAAGTTGCCCGTCATAATTGCTAAAGACTTAAGTATGGACGAAAAAGTCACTCTCATAAAGGTTTTGAAGTCACGCAAGCGAGCCATCATTTGGAAACTCTCCGACATAAAGGGTATTACCCGGAATTTTGTACTCACAAGATTCTTATGGAAGAGGACTACAAACCGGCGGTCCAACACCAAAGACGGGTGAATCCAAAGATCCACGATGTCATCAAAAAGGAGGTTGAAAAACTTCTTGATGCCGGATTAATTTACCCAATCTCGGATAGTCCTTGGGTAAGCCTCGTACATTGCGTACCGAAAAAGGGTGGCTTTACCGTTGTTGAAAATGATGAAAATAAGTTGATTCCAACTCGATTGGGTATGAGGTGGTGTATGTGCATTGACTACCGTAAATTAAATGAAGCCACCCGTAAAGACCATTTTCCACTTCCATTTATGGATCAAATGCTCGAGAGATTAGCGGGAAACGATTACTATTGTTTCTCGATGGTTTCTTGGGTTACTTTCAAATTCCCATCGATCCTAAAGATCAAGAAAAGACCACATTCATGTGTCCTTATGGAACGTTCGCCTATCTTCGCATGCCTTTCGGCCTATGCAATGCACCGGGCACGTTCCAAAGGTGTATGTTGGCTATCTTTCATGACATGGTCGAAAAAATGATGGAAGTCTTCATGGACGACTTTTCGGTCTTTGGGAATTCATTCGAAAATTGCCTCTCTCGCTTGGACAAGATGCTCAAAAGGTGCGAAGACACCAATCTTTGTCTAAATTGGGAGAAAAGTCATTTCATGGTCAAGGAAGGCATCGTCCTCGGCCACAAGATTTCAAAGAACGGGATTGAGGTTGATAAAGGCAAAGTCGATGTGATTGCTAAGTTACCTCATCCCACCACCGTAAAGGGTGTTCAGAGTTTTCTCGGTCATGCCGGTTTCTACCGACGGTTCATTAAGGATTTTTCCAAAATTTCTCGATCGATGACCCATCTCCTTGAGAAAAATACTCCGTTCATCTTCTCCGATGATTGTATTCAAGCTTTTCAAACGTTAAAGAAAAAACTTACCGAAGCTCCTATCTTGATTGCCCCAGACTGGGACTTGCCCATTGAGCTTATGTGCGATGTAAGCGACTTTGCCATATGTGCGGTCTTGGGGCAACGTCATGAGAAACACTTTAAGCCTATACACTATGCTAGTAAAACAATGATCGAGGCGGAATCGCGTTATACTACGACAAAGAAATGTTAGCCGTGGTGTATGCCTTTGAAAAATTCTGGTCTTACCTCATCTTGAACAAAAGCATTGTGTATACGGATCAATCCGCCCTAAAATATCTCTTTGCTAAAAAAGATTCAAAGGCGAGATTGCTCCGGTGGGTTCTCCTCCTTCAAGAGTTCGATTTCAACGTAATTGACACAAAAGGAGCCGAGAATCTCGCGGCCGATCATCTTTCCCGATTAGAAAATCCTTATGAAAATGTACTCGACCCAAAGGAGATAAATGAAAAGTTTCCACTCAAGACACTTAATTTGGTGACTTTTCGTGGTGACTCAAGTACCCCGTGGTTTGCCAATTATGCAAATTACCACGCGAGGAATTTCATTGTTAAAGGAATGTCGTCCCAGCAGAAAAATAAGTTTTTCAAGGATGTTAAACACTACTTTTGGGATGACCCCTTCCTATTCAAAATTTGTGTGGATCAAGTGATCCGGCGGTGTGTGCACGACAAAGAGGCTCTCGACATCCTCAAAGCTTGCCACAATGGACCCACCGGGGGACATCATGGTGTAAATCTCACCGCCAAAAAGATCTTTGATGCCGGTTTCTTTTAGCCTACTATTTACAAAGATGCATACGAGTTGGTTAAAAATTGCGACTCGTACCAACGTCAGGGAAAAATTTCGCAACGAGATGAAATGCCTCAAAATTCCATCCAAGTTTGTGAAATCTTTGACGTTTGGGGCATTGATTTCATGGGGCCGTTCCCGTCTTCACGAGGGAACAAATATATACTCGTGGCGGTCGACTACTTGTCAAAATGGGTTGAAGCAAAAGCGCTCCCCACGATACCCCTCGTGCTATCATAAGTGATCGCGGAACCTATTTTTGCAATGACCAGTTTGCAAAGGTCATGCTTAAATACGGAGTCACTCATCGTCTCTCCACCGCGTATCACCCACAAATAAGTGGGCAAGTTGAGGTATCCAATCGTGGCTTGAAACGAATTCTTGAAAGGACCGTGGGCGAGAACCGTGCCTCTTGGTCGGATAAACTAGATGATGCACTTTGGGCCTTCCGTACAGCTTACAAAACACCCATCGGGTGTACTCCATACAAGCTCGTGTATGGAAAGGCATGTCATCTACCGATTGAGCTCGAGCACAAAGCCTACTGGGCCTTGAAGCATGCAAACTTTGACCTTGAGACCGCGGGTGATCACCGTAAAGTTCAACTCAATGAACTAAATGAACTTCGTGATCATGCCTATGAGAACTCTTTGATCTATAAAGAGAAAACAAAGAGGATCCATGACTCAAAGATCAAAAACCGCGTTTTCAACGTCGGTGATCAAGTCCTCCTCTTTAACTCTAGATTGAAGATGTTCTCGGGCAAGTTAAAATCCTGTTGGTTCGGACCGTTCACCATTACCCATGTCTTTCCATATGGCACCGTTGAGTTATCTCAAAACTCCAGGCCAAACTTTAAGGTGAACAGTCATAGAATCAAGCACTACTTTGGAGGGGACGCACCATAAATGGTTGTCTCAGATCTCCAAACCTTCCCCAAGGACAAATAAATTCGGGGATTGGGTCAAGCTTAGTGACCCTAAACAAGCGCTTCGTGGGAGGCACCCCATGCTTATCCGTAGTTATATTATGTAGTAATGAATAAGTGTTTTTGTTGTGAGAGGCTTGCCTCTTTCCTTTCTCGTTTGCTTGTGTTTTTGTGATTGTCCAGGATTGTCCCAGATTTTTGAAGCCTCTCGTGCTCGCGGTTTTGTCCTTCGATCACAAGAGCTTCAAATCCTCAGCTTCATTTGGGAATCCGATATCCAAATCTTATCGACTAACGTTTATCTTTAAGCATACTTAATAAACAGCTTAGGATTTGCGTAGAGACCCTTCTTAAAACATTGAGGACAATGTTTAATTCTAGTATGGGGGGATCCATCGATTTGATTGTGCCTGCAGCCGTTGTTTTCACGTAATCCTGTTTTTACCACCAAAATTTCAAAAAAAAAAATTCAAAAAAAAATAAGTGTTTTGTCACAATTTTGACTTTCCTGCTGGGTAGAATAAGAATAAATTTTGACTCGATCGAGCGTGTTGAGCTCTAGCTTGTTCCTTAACTTTCAGGCTAAGCGTTCGCGAAACTCGCGAAGAACGAAAAATGATAGAGTTAAGTATGAGTTGGATGCTAAACAAGGATTAGTTGGAAATCTTAAGAGCTCATGTATGTAATTTGTGGATTTTTCTCCCATAAGCTTCTAAGTTTAATATTACGGTGCAATTTTTGGAGATTAAACTTAAATCAACAATTTTTATGTAGTTAATAGCAAAAATTTTAGTCTTAGTTCAATCTTATACTTAAATTTTTCAAAAAGAAGTCTTCTCTATCTCGTAAAAAAATGATAATATATTGAAAAATGAAAAAATATAATAAATATAAACTGTGGGCTGATAAAAGTTTGCTGCATCTTGCCAGCTCACAACCGATGTTGCAGCCTTCTAAAAGGTCGAGGGTTACAATTGCATAAATGTTTAATAGTAAGTTTAAATTAATAAATAGATCTCTTTTTGTTAAAATGTTTAATATATTACTTTTGAACTTGACTATTTCTTATCTTTAGGTTTGTGTTACGGAAAACCTAGAGTTTGAAACTAAGTCCGTGAGTCCCGATACTTGTCTCTGTGGGTGCCAAAAGCTGATCACTTAGCCGCAAGGTTGGGATGTGCGAGGACGAAAGTCGCTACCATGGGATGTTCTCGCCTTCAAAAAAAAAAAACTTCCATTATTCTAGGGTGGAACGTGAACATCATAGAATTTTGCAAAACGTTGATCCATGGTTGAAATTCAAAATAGCACATACACCTAAGATATAATAATTGTCAGGAGTGAAAAGTTCACAAGTTGCAAATATGAGTAGTGTTAGCATCTTAACTGATATTTAACTGTGATTTCGTTTTAAGCTTGGTTTGGAGCAAGTAAAAAGTCGGGGACGATGAATTTATCCTTTTTGGGGCATTTTCGGATCGAAATGCATCTTGTTCTATGATCCCTAAAAGTTATAAAATAACGAAAGTCAAATAAGTTAGTTAGTTGCTTAAAAAGGAAAGTACAAAAAAATGAGAAAAATGAAAAATACAAAAATATGTGTAGGAATAAGTGTATATATTTAAAAAAATGGTAAAGAAGAGGCTTTTCAAAGCTATTGATTCTTTATTTCCCCTCAATGAACACTTAGCTACTTTTCGAGGTAATTAGTCGAGGGGGATTGAGATTCTTAGTTTTCTAAGTGCTTACTTATAGCATTGCGTGAGGACACGGCAATGTCTTAGTATGGGGGATTTTGGTATGTGTTTAATTACACATACCTTTGACCACTAAAACGGATTTAAATGACCAAAAACGTACCAAAAATACATTATATTTGTATGTTTTGCATTTGTATTGTGCATGTAACGGATAATCAAGAAAAGGACAAAATCAAAGCCAAAAATGACAAAACCAAGCACGAGAACGGAAAGAGCATGAAGAGAAGTCAAAGTCAACCCCGACAAAGTCAAAGCAAAGTCAAAACCAAAAAGTCATCAAGTCAAAGAAAATACAACTTCAGGGACTGAAGTTGTCAAATCCCTAAACTTGAACTACAAGGACTGAAGTTGCAATTATGCCATATATAACTTTAGGGGCCATTTCTGCCAAACCCTAAAGTTATATAACCAAAAGGACTAACTGCGTAATCACTCTATACACTTTAAGGGGTAATTTCTGCCAAGTCTCCAAAATATTTACACCACAAGGACGATTATTGCAAATGAGACACACCTTGGAGGGCCATTGTTGCCAAACACCAAACTCTCACCCCTGTCACTTTTATAAACCTTTTCCCGCCAATGCACAGTAACCAAGTACTGTTCATTGTCTCCTACCTCCTTGCAACCAAACAAAAACTCATTAAAACCATAAACCCCACCCCCCATGGCTCTTATGTCCACCTTGGCAATCCCCAATTACCCTATTCGACAATGAACAGGACAAAATCATCAAGGGTCAAGATCAAAGGCTTGGGCACAAAGGCAATTTGAAGGGCTGAGATGACTTCTTAATTCTCCTCACACAATAAGCACAGCCTCAAACCCCCTCAGCAAAGAAACACATATGAAGACTTCAAGAGGATGACCTAGAATCTTCTTAGTTTAGTATAAAAAATCTCATTTGTAAGCCCTCGGGAGGAGAGTTTTTAGTTTTTAAGTTTTTATCCTAGTTAATTTTTATTGTAATCTTTTAATATTGTAACTTTCTTTTGAGAATTAATGAAAATTCAATTTTAACTTTAAATCTGTTGTTCTTAAATTAGTGTTAAAAATCTTTCTTAAGCTCTCATAAGCTCTCTATTAAGTTTATACACAACCTGTTTTCATTAAGCAATTTAAAGATATTAAGTGTTAAGAAAATTCACCAAAAATCACCCTAAAAATTACCACAGCTTATTTTTGGATGATAAGCCAAAAAGGGATGGGCTTATGGACTCTTACTAGCTTGTCTTTGACAAGCTAGAGCTTGTAGATCCTTTTGTTTACCCTGTTTGTGCAAGGGGCTTGTAGGTTTCCTTTTTCCAATTTCTGGCTTATTTACTGTTCATCAGCTTAATTTATGCTTATTCCTGCTTATGCTTGCTTATTTATGTGCCTTTATGCTTGTTTGACCTTATTTGTTGCTTATCTGTCACTAGTTTAAATTTTGCTTCATAAACTTCCTTATATGCCCTCTATTCTGCTTATTACTTATTTGCTCTTTTCAGTGCTTATTGCTTTGTTCTTATTGCTTATTTTAGTTTAACTTTATTAGTTTATTATCTGTTTTTAAGAAATCTTGCTTGAATTTTAGTTAATCAGCCTAAAAGGTGATTTTAAGAACCTAAAGGGGTGTTTGGCACAAGGTGCCAAAGTGGGTTAAATGGGTGTTTAAAAAAGTGTGGGTCACTTTGCCAAATTTGGCAAGCATTTTATTAATCAAAATTTGCTGTTTTCAAAAGTTTTTAAGTTTCAAAGCTTGATTTTAAGATTTTTCCATAAGTCATTTAAGTCTGTGGTCTTTAAAAAGGTTTTAAGAGCTTATTTGTGTAAGCTGTCCAAAAACTCATTTTAAGGCTTGTTTTAAAATTGTTTTAGTGTCTAAATGCAGTATGCAAGTTTGGTTTAAGAGTCTTAAAGTTTGTTTTAGGATATAGTGAAATATGTCAAAAAATTTCTAAGTATTGTGATATGAACAAACAGCTTTTTCACAAGCATTTTTCTTGGCTTATATGATATTCAAACTTTCTTTTCTTTGTAGATTATTGTAGTTTGTAGGCCAAGCTTTAAGCTCATATAGCTCATGTAAAGTCTAAGGTTCCCTTTGGTGCTTAAAAAAAACCCAAAAGGTTTCCCTTAGGCCGTTTGCCTGCCAATTTCCTCATAAGCATATTCTTAATTTTGCTTATTCTGGTCAGTTTTTATTATCTTATTTTTTTGCATTGCTATTAGGTAATAGGATGTTGTCTGTTAGTGCTTATTTGAATGACCTTTAGCTTATTTACGTAACAACCTTTAGTTTCGAAATTTGTATTTAGAAAGCCTTTTAGCACTTCTGTTGTTTTAAGCTTAATTTAGTTCATTCTAGTTGCTTATTTTTGTTCTTTCTTGCTCAATAGGTGTAGTAGCTTATCTGTCTTGGCTTATTTAGTTGTTTGCATAGCTTATTTATGTTTAAATAGTTTAACAGTTTAGTATTTTTAGCCTTTAAGCCATTTCTCATATCTGTCAACTTTTTAGCTTATTTGTGTGCTTATTTGTGGTTTAGAAAAAAAGTGCTTTTGTAAAAATTGCTTATTTTTGAGTCTTCTAAAAATTTGTAAAAAAATATTTAATAAACTTGGGAAATGGGAAGTCCTCAGTGAGTCCTAGGCTCGAAAAAAAAAAACCCGGGACCTTCCCCTATTTATTAAAAAAAAACCCCCCCCCCTCGTCACCAAGCGTTTTACCCCCAACACACTCAACCATTGTGCTACAATAGCTCATCCGGTAGAGCTTTGCAAAATCTATCTTTTATATACATTTTAGGCTTTTTAGTTTATAAGCTGTTTTTAGCTATTCACAGCTTATTCGATAAGTTGTGTCTTTGAGCTTATTTTTCTTATAATCCTTATACAATTTTATACTTTTGTGCATTTTTCTAATTTTTAACCACTAAGTTAAGTATTTTTTAATTAATTTTTCTTGTTTAAAATCATTTAATTCATAAAGTTCTAGGAAAATTAGTTTTGTCTCCGTAGGGTTAAAATTGCTAAATTATTTTTTAAAAGATCGAGATTCATTCCCTTCACAGTTTTTTGGTGCTTTTAAGCTTCAATTCAACTCTGTTTTTGTCTAGTTTTCTTTAAATCGTGTACTTTTTAGTCAATTAGGTTAGTTAAAAATAAAAAAAAATCATTTAGGTTAATTTTTTTGAAAAATTAGATTTTTTAGGTTACTTTTGTTAGATTTCCCGTTTACGCTTTTATTTAAAATTGTGTGCCATTCTCTCATTTTTAGTGTTGATTGCCTTATTTTTTCCGTAGATTTAGAAATCAATCCAATTCTTGTTCCCCTCAAGCATCAATTCTTAAACCGACTCTCGACTTTCCAATTCACTCCTTGTTGGGGATAAACGACCCGGGAATATCATTTACTCCTCGGATTTTAATGATTTTCTTGATAATTATCCTTATTATATATTTATAAGTATTATATTTATACATATATTTCAAAGGGGTAGTTTCAACCAAATCAAACTCTTTATAGTTTCTTGTTTTTACTACAGGAATTCCAGTAGGACCGGTGTTCCTGTTGGGATTACTAGCACTTGCCATTGTTGCAGTTTGTGCTTCCAGAGCCGCGGTGACACTGTCAGCAACTAGTTTTCTGATGGCATCTTGAGTCATGTCCGGTTCTTCAGTTGTTGATGTCCTTTTGGGAGGCGTTCTATCAACAAAAGACAACACTTAATAAGAATGATATCACAAGTCTAAAAATGTTTAAAGAGTAATGCTTACTTTTCTTTAAAATGCTTAAAGAGTAATCCTTATTTTTGAACTTTAAGCATTTTTAACAATGGTGATATTGAAATCTTAGATACTTATAAGCATCTAAAGGTTACGGTATGATTATAAATATGAAGATAATGATGCATATGATGATGATGAATGAATTGGTATTATGAAACAACAAGGTATATAACGGGATTGCCTTTGTATTAAGAACAACTTGCCTTAGTACTATACATAGTTAAGATTTGACAAGTGTTTTTATTTATACCACACATCCCGTGGCTAGGTTAAAAGCTAATACCATCATCTAAGCTAGTAGTTGGGTGGTCATTCCATACGGTTCTTGAGTTTGTTGATGGAGTCTTGGAGATTTTCCACATCTACTTGGTGACGAATCTACATGTCGTTGATAATGTCTCCTAGTTTAGTAATCCTGAAGCGGGCTAAAGAAATCTTATGGTTGCTTCCTATTTGTTTCATTTGGAATTTGGTAATTTGGGCACGTGCTTGTTGGAGTTCAGCTTCCATAATGTCAAAGTCTTGTTGGATGATTACTCGCCCTTTTCCGAGACCTTCGACTTTATTTTCTATATGTTCAATACGATCGAGAGAGAGTTCTCCTAAATGATTTAGAATTTATTCGATTTGTTCCTCATGACGCTCTATACTTGTCTTTTGAGAGCTTTCGCCTATCTCAAAGACTTGAGGTAGGGAAGAGGTAGAAGAAGATGATCGACCTCGTTTCTTAGGTGACAGAAATTCATCCGGAAGAAAGAATTCTTGAGGATTAGGTATTGAAGATGGAGGTATGATAGTTGGACGTAGGATAGGTGATTTTTTAGTATAAAAGGCTTGCAAAACTTTCATGTAGGGATCATCATGAAATAATGAAAGAGTTGGTGAAGCTAGTGGGACTATTCCAAATGAGTTGGAAGAACTAGAGTAAGTTTTTCCCGGTGAAGTTGGGATATAATCCGAAGAAGCCGGAAGATAATTTGGGAAGTTTGAGGAAAAGGCATCCTCCATATTGGAAGTAGGATGGTTGGGAGAAGACATCGTTCTGTTTAACAACCCAGCGGCGAATAGCATAAGTTATTTATTTAATAATATAATAGTTATGTATCTTTACATACTATTCCGAAAGATATAGCGGCACGAAGGACTTTCTTGGATGGAAAAAGAAAAGTAGTTATAGTTAAGGTTTCAACCATGTTCTCTATAACGTGGCTCTGGTACCAAATATGTAACACTCCCATTTTTACATATAGCAGCGGAAGCTAATCTGGGGTATTACTTCAAGGTACAATAGTCATAATCATAAAAAATGAATCAAAAAGAGACATTTTTGAAAATTAAGTTATCATTCATTTATTCATCAGAGTTTTTATAAAAGAGAGGTCCCAAATTATAAAACATAAAGTTTGAATAATAACAGTTTTGCCATCTTCGAGTCCACGCCACTCCGTGCCATAAGTTGCTCAATTACCTGAGATAAACATGCTAAAAAGTCAACACAAAGGTTGAGTGAAATTCATAGGTTTAAGTTTAATAGTTTGAATGCAAATTTGATATTGGGTTACGTTTTGTTTTTTATACACTCTTATTTGGTAAAACAATATTATTGCCATGAGCTCATGAATCCGAAGCCTTGGGATATAAATTAATCACAATAACAACGTTATAGCCCCCTAGTCTAACTGGCGCCTTTCCAAACACCCGTAGTTAGTATTCTAATGAATATCAATCGTTACCGATAATCACTGGGTACAGGTAGTACCAATTCGGGGATCACCCACCCACAATAATCTCTTATCACAACATTCGAGCTCACTCCGTAGAGTAATTAACGATTCATGATATTGGAGACTTAAAGGCAAAAGTAGTTACTTAGGCAATAATAATCAGGATAGCATACAGAAAATATTTGCATTCATGTTTTATAGCATGTATCCCCCTCGTGGGATACTAAAAATTTGAAAGATAGAAAGCGGAGGCTATGAACTCGCACCTTAACAGTATAGGGTAATTTGAAGAAAGCAAAGTAATGGAATGAAAGTAACGGCTTCATCACACGCAACCTGAGGTAATATGTCAAGTCTTAGTTTGATTGTTTATGTTTCAAAACTTTATAAAGTAAAATGTATATCTTTGATTAATTTATGGAGTATTGTATCACTGTTCGGGCTATCATAATCGTTTGAGGAGCCAGGGCACTTTAAATCGTAAACCCAGTAAACTCGTCAAAAAAAATACCCAAATGGAACCCCTCCACATGAAATTTCCCTAGTAATATGAATAGATAAATTATAAAGTTTTTATAATTTTTAAAGATTTATATATAATTAATATCAAAATATAATAATTAATAGTTTGCAAAGTTGGGCAAAATATACCCTTGTATTAATAAACATTTACGATTTATCCCTTTATTTATAAAAAAGTAATTTACATATTAAACCTTTAACTTGAACTTTGGCAAATAGGTCCCTATTAGTTATAACCTTTGGATAAACTGACATTTTCAGTCTCTTTATTATAAATTTCATTAAGAAGTTAGATATGAAAACCCCTTTACATGAAAAATGTTATCGTTTTTTAGTGCAAAATCCATAAAAATGATATTCTCCATATGAAAAGTAATTTGCAGATATAGCTTAATAGATTGTAAGCTAAATATGAATGTTTAACCGTAACAGAAATGTTTTCAAAATAAACAATTTTGTTAGTTAGAAATCAAAACGGGTCAAATTAGGGTTTTAAAATGAAAACGCGTCTAGGGTTTTAAAAAAGTCTTCAAGCTTTTAAGACATAATGAAATACTTATAATATTGTTATATAAGCTTATTAAAGATAGATTATAACAACATTTTACAAGTTTAGCTATAGCTTAAGCAAAACATGAAAATTAGGGTTTTCATGAGCTCGGTTGGATCAAAAAGGTAAAACACATATGTTTTTGATTCCAAGCTTTTAAAAATGTTTAAGCATGAATTATATGAACATTATAAGAGTATGAAAACATAATGTGTGAGCTTATGGAACCTAGTTTTGAGCTTATAGCTTGGAAATAGGTCGAAATGGGAACTTTGCACTCGTACGCCTAGAATAACAACTCCGGGGCTTCAAGGCTTGGTTTTTTTCACTTTTTTTCTGCTCTTGGGACTTCTTAGGACTTATCTTGATGTTCTTGATCAGACCTTGGACTCCATTGATGGTTAGAAAGATAGATTGAAGGTGTGATTTGAAATGGAAGGGTTTCACCCCTTTATATAGGTGCGAATTCACCTTGATGGCCAAGGAAACTTGGTGAACAAGGCTTGGACATATGTAGCAGCTAGGAGATGCTGTGTGAGGATGCTATGCATTAGTGAACAAAGCTATAAAACTAGCTGGTAGTGTTTGGAAGTTTTAAGGGTGTTTGCTGTCGCGCTTGAATGGAGGAAAAAAAGAGTATGTGGCAAACTTGTTGAGTTAAGGGGTTTTTGTGTTTTCAAAAATAGGTAAAAAGGAGAAAACGGATGGTTGCTTAGTTGAGTTAGGTTAGGTGCTTGCTAGGGTACTTGTGACCTGGTTATGAGGTCATAGAGGTGTTAGGATGGTTGCTTGGTTTTCAAAATAGGTAAAAAGGTAGGAAAAGGAGTATAGAGTTCAAACTAGTTTGAGTTAGGGTTTTTGTTTTAAATTTCGTGTACATTGGGTAATAAGGATGGATTATGAAATGTAAGGTTGTATATTAAGTATTTATAACTTAATTGATTAGTGGTTTAGGTTTAAGATGGGTAAAAATGAAGAAATGAGTCACGAGTTAGAAACTAGCTTGGTTTTAAGGTTTAGGGTTTCGTTTTAGGTTTTAAGGTTTTAAAATATGTATAAGAGCTTATGAGTAGAGTAATTAGGGTTTACATGTCACATATTGATTGTAGTAGCTTGTACAAAAGTGGTGGTAAAGAAACTAGAATGAAAACGGTGGTAAAACTACTATTTTAGATGTCATGCTTAATGACTTGTACATTGTGCTTATAAGGACTGGTACATTGACTTGGAGGGAGTTTATATTTCAAATGAGATGTATTGATACTTGTACACATGCTTTGAATACTTGTACATTGATTTTTATATGTATACATTACATATAATTAAGGTTTAGAGCTAAACGTTTAACGTTTAAAGCCTGTTTTGAAATAACGTTGCCAATGGTACGTTAAATGAGTAATGTACTTTGTAAAAATGATATTAAGATATTGAATTGACATATTAGGATGTTTATATGATATAAACATTGCTATAGATGGCATAGGTAGGTTGCATGAGCTCGTTAACTTTAGTTATGCAAGTAATGTAATAAAGCGAAAAATTTCCCAGAAAAAGGTGGTTCATATATAATAGATAGATAGTACATTGCATCTAACTTAATAGATGGATATTTACATTGATGAAAATTGTGAGTTGTTATATTATTGCAAGATATTGGTACTTAATATGTTATATTTTGTTTTTACAGTAATTGTGGAGTAGTTGGCGATTAATGGCGCATTATGGAGCTTAAATAATGATTATTGAAGTTTACTGTTCATGAAGACTATACGCTGTATACATCTATGGACATACGGAGTATCTATGCAAGAATTCACCATGAAGACCACGTTGACTAACGAAGCCATACGCCGTATCTGATGAAGACTATACGCTGTATTGGGAATTACACACTGATTATTCTAGAAGATATCAAACTTGGACTTTACAAAGTCAAGACCCAATATGCCATATGCCTGAAGACCTATACGCCGTATAGGATATTACGAAGATTCTGGAATATTTTAATATAGAAAGAACCTGGACCATACTCCAAGGAACCCTCTATACGCCATATAGGACACATCCTATACGCCGTATCCGACCGACTACAACAACTATAAAAGCAAAAACATAACAGACGATTTGGCATGATATAATGGAAGCCCTAATCGGCTAAAAACCTCAAGTAACCACCAAGGATAATTCTTAGAAGCCTACAAGATCAGAGAAGGTCAAGCAAAGAGTCATATAACGTAGGGAAACTCTTGTAATTTTCATACTTTGATCACATGTTCAATATTTAGGTATCGTTCCTAACCGTTTAGTTTACCATTATTGTTCATATGATGCTTGTATATGATTTTATTATGACTATAGGCTAACACCTGTAGGTGTTAGCCATATGTATGTTAATTTAATATTTGGTTTGGATATATTGATTGTCTATTAATTATTGATTTTTGAATTATGTTTACCACCCTACTCGCTTATGTGTTTAATATATGTACCTACCATTCAACCCGACTTAGTAAGTTGTTCGGACATACTAGGAGCTCAAGGAGGTAGCTCTCCATTAGTAATTTGTGTGGTTGGAATAATAGGCTAGCAAATATTGTCATGCATTGTCATTGGTTTAGGGAACGAGGTTAGCCTAGCAGTTAACCTAGGATTAATCGATTAGTTCTGATTCCCTTAACATCGATCGGAAAAGCGCCTACCTCTACATTAAGTTATCGTAAGCAGTAAGTTAGTAAAGTCTCGAAGAGCAGGTCTCCTAGATCTAGATACCAATAAGATCACCATTATTGCTTCTAAGGTAGATTATAACCAATACTAATTTTCTTTATGCGGATGCGTCTAATTATAACAAAATTAGAGTGTCTAGGTTTAAGGAAGAAGTCTTGCCTTAATCTAGGAATGATTTATCAATAACATTAGGACAATCATTGCACTCGTAACCAAACCTATGTTTATTTAGCATGAATATGGTTAGCATGTTTCCCAAACATTAGGCTTGATCACTCTTATACTTCTAATTATCAATTTGTGTGTGTTACATTTATCATAACTTAGGTAACAACTAAATCTGTGCCAGTCTCTCAGGCTGAACGCCCTAATTGATATAATTTAAGTTTAGTTTAATTGAGTCTAGGATAGATTTTTAGTTTAAGTTAGTTCTTTAAAATACTGGTAAACTTAGGAACTAAAGTTCTCGCTCTTAGTGATCGATACCCAACTTACCAAACTAGTCCACGATCGACCAGGTACACTGCCCGTTAGAAGCGTTCTATTAGGTAAATCGGCAAAATATAAATTTAAAACTTGAGAAAATATAATACCTACCACAACGCACATGAAGTTTTTGGCGCTGTTGTCGGGGAGTGAAATTGTTTAGTTCTGATTTTTACTAGTATTTTAGTTGAAACTTAATATAATTTAGCTTAAAATTATGTGTTTTCTGTTTTTTGTTCTGTCTATCTATCTATACGGCATATTCAATATTGAATACGGCATATACTGTTTCTACCTTTGTTTTGTTTTTGTCTTGTGTCTACAGTTAGGTGACGATGGACGATTCTGACATTACCATGGAGGAGTATATTAGACGTGAAGAGGAAAAAGCATAAAGACGTAGTCAGAAGTTTAGTTGGCAAACTGCTACTTATGGTATGGAAAGATGTTATGATGACTTCTATGACTTCGACAATGGTGAAGCGGAATATCCTGCCATTGTTTTTAATAGTCCAGTTATCTCTGAACCGGAGTATTTGGATGAACCCACGGTCAGTATTTACAACTCCATAGTTTAGGATTGTAATTTCACAATTTCTTATGATGATGATTCCGATGATGATTATTATGCTTTTATTTATGATGAAAAATCATCTTCTTATAAATTGGCTTTAATTGATAAAACGAAACCTAACAATGAAAGTACAGTTGATGAAAACTTACCTTTGACCAATGATCCTTTCGAATTGATAGAAGAAAGTGTTGGTGTAGAATACTAGTAATCTAATGAATCAACCAAGAACAAGAAGTGAGATGTGGGTTGGATTGTTAGAGAAACTTGGATGGAATGGATGATATGTGTATTATGGAATGTATGGAATGAAATAACAAATGAACAACCAACAATGAACAACCAACCCTCTCCAAGACTAGGAGAGGGTGTATAAATACTACCATGGCCGGCCCATGGGCACTTTTCGTGCCACCCACATGACCTTTACCGGATGAGCTTCAAAGTATCTCCTTAGCCTCATTGTCATGTTAACTAACGAAAGAGCTAATTTTTCCAACGGAGAGTAGTTCCGCTCTGCCTCGTTTAGTGTTCTGCTCACAT